>LBNU01002860.1:106114-118853 GCA_014162995.1 Artemisia annua | reverse complement strand
TCCGAACATGTTTTGTATTTGACTTGGGTGTATATATGGTGGAATCATTCCCCAAGGATTGAAGTTCCACATTTGATGATTGTTGTGAAAGTTTTGTCTATTTTTATTTACTCTAGGTTGAGGAGTTTTAGACCTAGGATGAGAACTAATTGGTTTTCTAGGTGGTGGAGTTTTAGACCTTATTTTTGGTTTAAAAGGTTCGGCCTCGGGTTTTAAAGATGATTTATGAAAATTTTTAACTTCCTCATCACTAGAAATGGGTACTAATCTATCTTTCAAAAGAATGTATTTTGGTTTAGGTTTTAACTCACTAGTTTCATCTTCAACTTTTACATTTTTAGTTTCACTAGTTGACACTCCGGTTGAGTTGTATCCTAACCCGGTTTTATCTCCGGATATTCTTTGAATGCTAATTAGTTTCTTGAGTGATTTACTACTATTTTCAAATTTCTCAAGTTTATTAATTTCTTCCTTAAGTTGCTCATTCTCATTTTTAACAACTATACATTTTCTACATTCCATAATGCTTTCTTTACCTTTTTCTAAGTTGTGTATCTTAATTTTTAATTTAATTATTTCATCTTTTAATTTGTTGTTACAGTAAAACCTCTATAAATTAATAGTGTTGGGACCGGGATATTTTATTAATTTAGCGAGATATTATTATATCGATAAATAAATAATTTATTAATTTAAAGAGGTTTTATATATGACCTTTAAATTTTCAAGTGTAATATACTAGATACAATGTATATAGTACTCGTTAAAGATGAAAAATAAATTATGAATTCATATTCACACTTTATGAAAATAAAATTAACACTTTTTGTTGTAATACGAGAAGACAACACACCAACACTTTAGTGCAATAAGTATATTTTGAGATAAACTCAATATAGATTTGAAGTTCAACAAAAAATAACAAGTGATAATGAATTCATTTTTTACCAAACAATCTTAGGATTTTCAAGTGTATCTCTTACACACATGCATATATAAATATATATGAAATTTTTAGTAATTATTAGTTTATAGTTTCGTTGGGACTAATATATGTACACTGGGGTTTCAAACAAATTATTATCTTATTATTTTATCGATTGGGGTCCAAATTTGTACTGGTCTCAAGTTGGGACCAGACAAATTATTAATTTTATCGAGGTTATTAATTTATCGAGTATTAATTTATAGAGGTTTTACTGTAGTTTGTTTTAGTAGTTTATTTTTAGCCATGACTTTTTGTCCTACTTTGTATAATATACTATATTCGCTATCTAAGTCTTTTTCATCTAAAGATAGAGTTTCATCGCTATAGTATTCGGTTTCGGAACATACCTCATTGGATGCCTTTGCCATGAGACACTTCTCTTCTCTTGTTGTCTCTTTTTCATCATTGTCACTATCGCTCCATGCTCCTCCTACAAAGGCCTTGTGATTTTGACTTCTTGACAATTTCGGACATTCTCCAATAAGGTGGTTTGGATAAGCACTTCCTTTCACTTTTGCCATTCTTATCGTCCTTGTTTCTTTGTGGTGTCTTCCTTTCGTCATATGGTTGTCTAACGTATCTTCCTCTTCTTATATAGAATTTCTTGAAGTCTCTCACGGCCATAGCATATTCTTCGTCATCGCTTTCGGATGTTGAGTATTCTTCGTCACTAGAATCCTTCTTTGCTTTTAATGCGATTGATTTGCTTTGCTCCCTTTTTCCTTTGACAATTTCGGAGTCTTTCTTTATTATTACTTCATACACTTTCAACTTTCCAATTAGTTCATCAAGTTGTAGAGTTGATAAATTCTTTGATTCTTCTATAGCCGTCACCTTAGCACGCCACTTCGGATGGAGAGCCCTAAGAAATTTCCTTACAAAATTCTTGCTAGAAAAATTCTCATCAAGTGCTTTTAGACTTGTGATGATTGTGTTAAATCTAGCAAAAGCATTATCTATTGATTCCTCTTCCGGAATCGTAAATTGTTCATATTGTTGTACAAGAAGATCTATTTTATTATCTTTGACTTGACTATTACCTTGGTGAGTGATTAGTAAAGAATTCCAAATTTCTTTTGCGGTATTGCACATAAAAATTCTTTCATATTCTTTGCGTGGTAACGCATTGTAAATCACCATTTTAGCCTCATTATTTTTAGCAAGTTTCTTTTTTAAATCATCGTTTTGTTTTTCAAAAGGTACAAGTTCATCCCTTTTAGTTTCGGGATTATTTTGTATAGGAAGAAAATCATCATTAGTAATAACATGCCAAAGATCTAGATCCTTTGATTTCACATAAGTTTCAAATCGATTTTTCCAATAGAGAAATCCATCACTTTCAAATAGTGGTGGTCTTTGCATAGATTGTCCTTCTAAATATTTTTCCGATTCCATAGATCGATTCAAGTTTTAAAATACAATATATTTTAAAAATCTTGTTTGACGTGGCTCTTGATACCAATTGTGAAAAACTAGAAGGGGGGGTTGAATAGTTTTACGTCTTTTTAATTTATAAAAAGTTTACTTAAAAAATCTTCGATTCTAGTTTATGTGAATTCAATACTTGCACTATATGAACAATTATTAAGTTACTAACTAACTAAGCAAATATAATACAAGTATAAAAGTAATGAAAAGATATAGTTAGAAAGATCAAACCACAACACAAGGATTTATAGTGGTTCGGCTACAAGGACACCTTCCTTGTTCCTACTCCACTCCCCGAGTCACCTACTCGAGAGTTTTCTTCACTGTGTCAACAAACTCCCTTGTGGCGGAGAAACCTTACACACCTTTGCTTACACCGTTTAGCGACACCAAGCAAAATGTCGAGTTCTAATGGTAGCTAGAACCAATCTAACAACTTCACAACTAGTCACAACTTCTACACAATACTACTACTTCACTACTATATCTTCACAACACAACTTCTACCCACCTAGCTCTACTTATCACAAGAACTACACAACTTTACAAATAATTTACACAATCTACAAAACAATCTACAATACTTCTTAAGTGTATGTTGAAGGAGTATTCTTCTTTTGCACTTTGGATGAGGAAGGATTGGATCACTTGAAACAAATACTTTTAATCTTATGATCAAAGGATTTAGAATGATGTTTGGAAAGGATTTGGACTGAAAAAATTCATGCAAAAGGTGAGAAAAAATGCAGGATTGAACCTGTATTTATAGGCAAAAGATTCTGGCCTCAGGAGCGTGCCGGCCCCCTTAAAATTAAGGGGGCCGCCCTCCTGAAACGGCCTGGATCTTTTGTCTTTTGTGGGGAAAGTTTATTTGGAGAAAAACTAACTGATTTTGGTTAAAAATTTGAATTCATATATTTATTATGAATTAAACCTTTTCCTTTATTACCAAAAATGTTTTTCAAAAATATATAATATGTTTATATAATTTAATAAACTTTGTAATATATAAATAAACATCCCTTTGATCATAAAATGTATTAGGCATTTGTTTATTCATACCTTAAGTGATTTAGTTGGATAAAATGATATTTGTAACTAAATACTTGTTTACGTAGTAATTTTACGTTTAATGTTTTTACACTTTGTGATCATCAAAACATAGAGATATCGAAAAATATAAATAACGTTTTTATGCATTATTTATATCAACAGTTTTCAAGACGATAAAATGTATGATGTTGGAATGTTATCATCTTATATGTATGAATGGCACAAAAGTATGAGATAGTTAAGTTACAGTTTGCATTATGTGTTGCATTTTATGTTTTAGCTAGACATGGTTGAGTTGTACCTCTTGTTTAACATTGCTGATCACTTGCATACACGTATCAAAAGTATCTATAGGTATTTGTTTTTGGTTATAGAAGATAGTTATTGGCTTAGCTTAAAAGCAACATGTCGTTGTTTGCTGTGATTCATTCTCTTAACGCTTTTGAAAATCATGGCATGTAAACTTATGTAGTTTAATAAGAGAGCCTCTAATAAGCTGTTAGGATTTGCAGCTAGTTTGATGAAAAATGTTACAAGATGGATTGGAGAAGTATGAAATGAGTGAATGTGAACTGTGGTGATGTGTATTTTCTTCAAGAGCTCTTTCCCACAGTTCTAGATGAGAACCCTGATCAACCCTTTTATGCACAGCAAAAGATCAAAATTCAATAAGGTCGAAATTGCTACTCTCTATTCTTCCCCACAAGTCACAAGTCATTGAGTCACGACCGGTCCCAGACTCCTATGCCCGGTTAATGTATATTTCATGGTATTTGGCGATAGTTTGGACTTAGGCCCATCATGGTATGAAGGCCCAAATAGGATAACGGATAACGGCATTGTATAGTTGTAAATAATTAATTATACTTGTGGTGTGACCTTAATGAGACTTATGGGTTTGATTGTATTCCAAGAAGAAACAATATATGAGTTGAACCGAAAATGATGAAAGTTTGAAGATTAAAATGTACTTAAAGTATTACCTATTTTAACTAAGGGTGTATTAGTAATTTCTTAGTTTTCATTTTGCTAGTTTATAAGAAAATATATCTTCTTTTTATATATGCTTATAGTTAAGATAAAATTAGGGTGTGTTTGCTTTGAGGGTTTTAAGACTGGAAGGCGAGGGAGGTGATCCCTTCACCTAGTTCGTAAAGTCATGAGTGACTCCCTTGGCCATCAACACAGTTCACGCGCGAGGACCACACATCAAGAGAAGTTATGGTGAAACGTTTACTTTTCTCTCTCCTTCATGGTTTATTATTTTCTATTTTGTTTGTGAGTGTGTGTGGGGTATTTAGTGGGGTATATTTTTATAAAGTGGGTATATTAATGAAAGGTGAAGTGAAGCATGCTTTGCCCACTAAAAGATGAGTGGGAGCTCTGTTGTAAAAATCGGCTCAGGTGGCCGATTAATCCCCGCATAATCGTTGATCGCTCGCTAAGCGCCTTGATTTATCATAATCGCCTATTTAATCGCTTTGGTCAAAGATCGCTTAAAAATAGGTCAACAAACCAACTAATCGGACAAAATCGGTCAACACAATCGTTTAAAAATCAGACAAAATCGCTTAAAAATTGGTCAAAAAACCGATTAATCAAACAAATCGGTCAAAGATCGCTTAAAAATGGTCAACAAACCGAGTAATATTTATGTTTGACTTTGAACTTTGAAGAATTATGTATTATGTTTATATTTGAACACTGAAAATATTTGAACTTTGATTCATTATGCTTATCTCATGCATATAATATAATATAATATCTAAAATTACAATTTTGTGCATAAAAATTCTAATCCGATTAATCCCCGCCTAACTGTTTAATCGCTAGGCCCTACCCGACCGTCTCACTAGCGCCTAGCGATTTTTACAACCTTGAGTGGGAGTGAGGAGAAGTGAGAGGAGAGAGAAAGCTGATGTGGCGCTGAGGTGTAAGGTGAATTTGTGTGCACCTTACCATCTAGCCTAAGGGCGTGGATTAGGATTTGGCTTTATGATCTAATGTTTGGTTAGTGGTGTTCAACTTTTAAAACCCAATTAGAGGGGGTTTTGTAAATCGTGGCAAGTAGCAAAGGTTTGCACAAACTTGTGGGACTCACCACTTTTTACTCTCACATTCTTTTTTATGTAATTTTTTAAGTGATTTTAATTTTATTAAAAAAGACATTAATAAATATATTTTCTCACTCAAAATCTTAATCAAATTCAAATTCATAAACCAAATCCAAATATTATTTCACACCCACTTATAAACCAAATGGTACCAAATGGACCCTTGGAACATACCAAATAAAAAATTAAGTTAACCCCATATAAAAATGAGTCATATAAGTCCAAGTACACCAAGCCATGTGCCAATCTCAATTTATAAACCTGATGGGTTTGGCACTTTTCCAACATAAATATGTGCTGATGGGTTTTAATTCGGCAAAGAGTAAACAACGTACTACTCTACACCGATGTCGGGTACATACTCACGTCGTCGGGTATATATACATGGCAAAATACTTGGTCTCGCTTATGGCCAAAAAATGGTTATTAAATCTACCAAAACCAGTATGATACGATGCTAATTTTCTTGGACTGGAGTATATTTTTCAAAATTTGAGGGGCAAAAGCAAAGCTTCTTTTTATCTTTTGGGTATATAAGTATTTGATAGTTTGGGGTTTTGGTAAAGCAAACGAGAATCTCTGTAGCCGCCATGCAGATGAAACAAAATAGATGACGAATCAAAAAAGAAGATCGAATAAGTTCATTACCAGAATGTTTACTTATTGAAATCATCTCTCGTTTACCTTCCACAAAACAAGCCATTAGAACATGTATACTCTCAAAACGATGGAAAAATCTGTGGATTGAAGTTCGTAATATTATTTTGATACATCATTCTGAAGTTCGAATCCCTGAATTTTTTTCGTACATTGAAAACCTTTTAAGACTACGTGGCCAATCAAATCTCAACAAATTCCATCTGGATATCCTTTACGATTATGGAATTGATAAACAAGTGAATAACTGGATTCGGTATGCTTTTAGCTGTAATGTTCAAGACCTTAATATATTGTTTTTGAGTGACTTTGGGGGTGAGCCTTTCCAATCTGACTTTGTATTAGATCAGTTCCTTTTCGTCAACTCAAGTTTTACTCATATGAAATTGGATGGCTGCGTATTTAAACCAACTGGTGCCATTAGTTGGACAAACCTTAAGAGTTTGTGTATTGTACGGGGGCATATAGATGAGAATTTGATTAAGAATATATTATCCGAGAGTCCTCTCTTGGAAACTTTGAACTTGCAAAACTGTGCAGGTTTTCTTCGGATTGATATAACTTCAAAGAGTGTTAAGAATTTGGTTTTTGATGGATATAAATATGATTGGGATGATGTTGTCGAATTAAATGCGCCTCATATTTTGTCACTAACAATCGAAAAAGAGTTGGCCTTACGGAAGGTTGTGTTGCTAAATGTGTCTTCTCTAGTTGAAGCAAAATTAAATTATTGTGAGAGTGATGAGCCAACAATTGAGGATGAGAGTGATGAGCCAACAAGTGATGATGAGAAAGAAGAAATGCTTAAAGGTCTTATATTGAGTCTTCGGCATGTCAAAAACCTTAAAATTGGATATAACTGTCAAGAGGTAACTTTCCCTTCGATAGTTTTTATTTTTTTTTTACTTTTTGCAATTTGTGTGCTTTTAGGACTTACGATCATTAGCCTTAGGAGAACTTAACTTATTAAAAATAGTATATTGGTTTGGATGTGGATTTTGAAAGTGATGATTGCGATCAGCGACTTGGATAATTTAAATCGGATAATCAATTTTTTGAAGTAAATGGTCTCATTTTTCCGTTATAAAAGTTAATTTATAGAAGTATTGCAGCATTCTCATTGCTATATTCTGTTTGTAGACTCTCGCTCGTTTGGAAGCTAAAGGTTTCACTTTTCCATTACACAATGATTGGTCTCACAGTGATTAAAATGAAAGTGAAGATTAGTAGGAAGTAGGAACTCAAGGTGGCTGACGTTAGTTGATGAAACTTTGAATTCATGTTCAGTCCAGTAATTGTTACTGCATTCCAAATGCATACAAATTAGTTGCTCTCAAGTGACTTTTATTTTGCGGATTCTAAAGAATGCTTGTGCTAACTATAAAAAGTGGCGATCCGTTGAGAAACTTGTTCACAAGCTTTTCAACTATCGGTGCTAAAGTTGTGCAGTGTTGTGTCTTATCTTTCTTTTCAAGTTTTTGCTTATCAAGTATGCTCTTGCTTGGCAATCGTGTTGATAGATTAATTGTGTTTATTGTGGACGTATAGTCTGGAATGGGCCAGGCCCGGCAGACAGCAGCCCACTCTACGCCTAAACCCTAATCCATGTCCTATAAATATAGGGTTGGGATTCCCTTCTTCAACACAATATAACAGGTTACGCTAAACCTAACTCTCATAAGCCATATCGCATCGACACTAACTTGACCGTCGGAGGTGGATCCCGGGGCTACGGCCTCGGGTCCACTCCTAACGGGTTCTCTTTGTTGACAGGTCTACTCAGGGCTCGAGAAGACGACTAACGGCCCAGGGAGAGTCGTTGAATTCAGCCCGTGCCAGATTATGTATCAATAAGTGGCGCCATCCGTGGGACATGACTACGACAAGTTTCGTGTTCTCACATCACCGGAAAGCAACCATCGAGTTAAAAAGCCGGTAACTTTAAAACTTTGTCATAAAACAAATATGCATGACCCTCTTCTCGTTATATATATCAAATCGAATAAGATATAAATCAAATAAGCCAATACGTATGCAACATCGAATCAGTATTTCTTTTTAATTCCATTCGAAAATATTTCAATTCATAGGCTTCTTATCACGTTTTAAGACATTCGAAACATCAATACTTTATTATTATTCGAAGATATTTTTATTATTATTCGAAGATATTTTGATGCATGCTGCTTATATCGAACGGATGAAAACATGCTTCAATACTTTATTATTGTGCATATCTTTTAAATTGGTAATAAGATATGTTACCTTTTAAATATTAAGAAGATTTTATGTAAATCTTTTAAACTTGGTAAACACGATTTTACCTATAGCCGCACTAAGTCCGCACGATCGGACCTACTATATCTTTTAGCCGTGAACAACGCAGTCACGATAAATCTACCCGCGTTAGGCCGTGCGTTCGGACATCTTCGCAGATTGACGCCATGAGCGCACTGTCACGTACAGGCACCACGATGCTAGTCAATCGCCATGAGCGCACGAGACAAAAAGCCGTGGTCATCTGCGATCATCCACAAACGTTAGAGTCTACGCGNATTCCATTCGAAAATATTTCAATTCATAGGCTTCTTATCACGTTTTAAGACATTCGAAACATCAATACTTTATTATTATTCGAAGATATTTTTATTATTATTCGAAGATATTTTGATGCATGCTGCTTATATCGAATGGATGAAAACATGCTTCAATACTTTATTATAGTGCATATCTTTTAAATTGGTAATAAGATATGTTACCTTTTAAATATTAAGAAGTTTTTATGTAAATCTTTTAAACTTGGTAAACACGATTTTACCTATAGCCGCACTAAGTCCGCACGATCGGACCTACTATATCTTTTAGCCGCGAACAACGCAGTCACGATAAATCTACCCGCGTTAGGCCGTGCGTTCGAACATCTTCGCAGATTGACGCCATGAGCGCACTGTCACGTACAGGCACCACGATGCTAGTCAATTGCCATGAGCGCACGAGACAAAAAGCCGTGGTCATCTGCGATCATCCACAAACGTTAGAGTCTACGCGGTCACGATACATCCATCTGCGTCTGTACGTGCAATCGAAACTATTAGTCGCGGTCATGGTGTGTCCATCTACGCCATTGTTTTTATTATAATAAATAAAATAAAAAAATATATATATATCAATCAATTGCCATGAGCGTACTGCGCTCGCAGATTAGCTACGTGCTACTTCTCTTATATAGTTTGTAAAAACTCACGATAGGTGTAATTCGCACTACTACTTTTCTTATGTGTTAATTTCACATGCTATGTGCTATATATTGCTTCACGCTAATCTTTTTCATTAGGTTTTATATGTTACGATTCGCGGCATATACTTTTAATATTTGCATTAAGTGTTTTTCAAGATTTGAATAACTAAGTTTAATGCTCCTACAAGAGTAGCACCATCAAACTTGGGGAGCTACCAGGGTATATAATACCACTGTTTTCATACGCGTCACGCAGGTATATTTGGAAGCGGATCGTACGTAAGAGGTATTGCAAGCCCGATACAAAGACGGATTTAAATATTCGCACCATCTTGTCGCAGGGGAGACGTCCTCTGTCGGTTGTAAAGACGGATGTAATGTTCGCGCACAGCGCGCTCCTCTGTCGCGCACAACGCGCATCTCTGTCGCGTACAGCGCGCCTCTTTGTCGCGTACAGCGCGCCTCCTTGTCACGCACAGCGCGCACCTATGCCACAGAAGCACATCTTATGTCGCGCCATGCTGCATCGCTACTGGTACAAAAGGTACGCCCTTACCCAGGATGCAGCATACGAGATCCACCTTCACCATTGTGAGACAATCATAATTGCAATCCCAGTGCGCACTGTCGCATTTGGGCTGCGCAGTATGGTACGTCCCATGTGCATACCTGAGATGCGCACACATGGGCCATGCCGTCATGGTTGATTGGGCCTACGCGGCCATGAACAGAGCTTAAAGTCTAGCATAACATAGCCATGCACTATGTCACACTAGNCTTCACCATTGTGAGACAATCATAATTGCAATCCCAGTGCGCACTGTCGCATTTGGGCTGCGCAGTATGGTCCGTCCCATGTGCATACCTGAGATGCGCACACATGGGCCATGCCGTCATGGTTGATTGGGCCTACGCGGCCATGAACAGAGCTTAAAGTCTAGCATAACATAGCCATGCACTATGTCACACTAGACTTGGGGGGGCTTGTGGACGTATAGTCTGGAATGGGCCAGGCCCGGCAGACAGCGGCCCACTCTACGCCTAAACCCTAATCCATGTCCTATAAATATAGGGCTGGGATTCCCTTCTTCAACACAATACAACAGGTTACTCTAAACCTAACTCTCATAAGCCATATCGCATCGACACTAACTTGACCGTCGGAGGTGGATCCCGGGGCTACGGCCTCGGGTCCATTACTAACGGGTTCTCTTTGTTGATAGGTCTACTCAGGGCTCGAGAAGACGACTAACGGCCCAGGGAGAGTCGTTGAATTCAGCCCGCGCCAGATTATGTATCAACATTTATGTTTAGACTTCTATGGTGCTGATCTTATCATATGTCATATGCTCGTGTGATGTCAAAGCCGACCTGAACCCGACCCGATCAGGATTTTCCTGAATGCTAAATAGGGTCAGGTGACGGGTTAAATACATTTGGATAATTTGGGTTCGGGTCAACCTGATAAAACCATAGTGTGTCAAGAAACTGACCATGTCAAACCGATCGGACCTGACCCGAATAGACTCGAATAGGGTCAGGTTTGGGTGTGTTTTTTAGCCTCGACTCGAATAACCCCAGAACCCGACCAACCCGACCCTATAAACACCCCTACCTACGAACCCTGCTTTGCCCAGTTGTGGTCTTGTACATGGAGATGAAAGTCCTTTCTTGAATAGGCTAGTTTAAGGCACAAAAGATACCGACCTTGTCCTTTTTTTATAATGTATGGATATGGGTTAGAGTGAGATGCACGGTTTAAGATGGTTTGTCTTTTGATGAGATTACTTATTTACCTTTGTATGCCTAATGGAATGGTCATGGCATATGGGTCACTGTAGAGGTAAATGTTGACTTTCTATTTTGAACGTCAAACTTAATGACATGTTAACAGAACATTTTTTTTATAATTTTTAGCTTTTTGTAATATTTAAAGTGATTACGTTATTACTATATATATCATTTCTCCACGGAACAAACTCTCAGATTGAATATAATATTATTTTCCCACTTTCAAAGATTTTATATAAAACTATTGTTAGTGGGGTGTGGTTTTTGGGCTTATTTTGTGTCCCTGTTTGTTTCATATAATACTATTTCCTTCCAATCGGTCAAATCGAAATACATCCACCTGATCCTCAAATCCGAGCTAACGAACAGTATCACTCCACCTCATGCTTGGGGATTGCCTCTCCACCTCATGCTTTAGTGTTATGACACCTCATGCTTCAATGTTGTGATACGTGTCATTTTGGGGTGTGTTAATTTGATGCCAACACCCGTTATCCATCTTCCAACTTATCTCAACCAACATATGTGTATGTGTGTGCAGAAACACATACAAATAATATTCATCGGGAATCGATGAGTTCCGTTTTGGGGTAGGGAATCCGTTCTGAGCTTCGATGGTGTTGACTTTGTTGCTGCCAATCGAAAACGAGGTTATGGAAGTTAGTATCATTTACCCAAAATTTAATTTAATATAATTGATTATGTTTATGATTTCTCGGTTTATTGTTTGGGTTTTCATTACTTTCAAACATTTTCTCAAGGTGGGTTTTGTTATTTTTTTTAGGGGGTGTTTGGGTTAGTTTATTTACCTTCTTCATGAGCGTGTTTGCTTCAACAGGGGATTACAGTGCATTCTTACCAAAAGATGAAGCAATGTTGACGCCGTTTCCACATACCCACGGTATTTCTTATATCGTTATGATTTTATTTTAGACAAAAATACACCGTTGGTCCCTAAACTTTCCCAAAAAATCGCCCTGCCTCCTAAGTTACAAAAATCGTCGCCATGCGTCCAAACTTTGTGTTTTATAGGCCGATTGCGTCCCTTGACCCGTTTGGGCTCGGTCAACGCACGTTTTCTGTTCTAGTTCGAGGGGCATAATAGTCCAATCACCTTTTAACCATTTGCTAACCCAACATAAACCCGACATTCAACTTTAGGGACGATTCATGAACTGACACATTGTTAACTATGCAACTTTTTCGTATCTTCTTTGATACGCATATTAATGTTTTCGCGGGAATCAATAAACCCACACCCAACCATTAACACTTGAGTAAAACCGATCATCTCACACACATTGTCACATACACAACCTCTACCCAACACAACCCTCAATAACCTACCCATATTCTATCTTATTGAATCTGATCTACACACCCACAAACACAAACCATTTGAAGTTGCAAGGCGTGCAAAATCAAACAACACACATACGAGGTAACAATATTTACTGATTTATATTTCAT
>LBNU01002860.1:77541-105960 GCA_014162995.1 Artemisia annua | reverse complement strand
GGGGCTATGAACTCACCTTAGCCACAGCAATGCAAGAATCACGACCGACACAACTTGGCATCAAGAGTTAATCACAACGATATCCAAAAGATGGGCACGACGGCACCAAGTAGTACGAACACGAGAGTACTTCCTAATACGCATACGATAATCTCAAGATATAGTTCGTACAATAATAAAGTCTATATAAGACGATGTGTCATAGTTTTCGTGGATTACTCGAATCATTACTTGTAAAAAGTTTAGTATCAACGTTTCGTAAGAAAGCGTTATGTTTCGTGTGGTGTGGTAAGAAGGCTTAGACTCAAAATACAACTCATACCAAAATGATAATTACTTCAACGTACAACTCACGCCAATAGAGGAAAAGATATCGATAACAACTCACGCCCAAAATGAAAGGACGTCAATATACAACTCACGCCAAAAAGGGAGAGATATTAACATAGTCGATAAATACCTGACTAAACTCACGTTAATAAGAAAACGACCTTATAAGATTCAAGAGAGACCAACAACTCAAGTTATTCAATGAAAATCTAGACAATAACCACGATTAACCATTTAATATAAAATAGATCAATTGGTAGTTCGGTATTTACCCCATAATCCCAAATAGTTTATATAAAACGTACTCGTTTTATAAAGAAATCACAAGTTAATAACTCTATTACGAAAGAGTTTTAAGGATTTAAATAAAACCATACAATTTAAATTCTTTGTCGGGTTTTATAAAAATAATCTTATAAAAGATTAGAGATAAAAGTGTAAGTTTAGAAAGTTATATAAATTTCGGCATGACGCGTCCACTTATATTGCCTTTCCAAGTCAATAGACTTTAAATAATCTCAATTCGCCAAAACAATATTTTCCGATAGTTTAATAGAAAATTATAAAAGGTATTCGTTGATTATTAGACATTATTTACTTATTGTGTATCCGTTACGAATCAAATATATTAAATTCGTTACGAGTCTAATATATTGTATTCGGTTGAGGTCCAATAAGTCCATATCGTCCAACGTCCAATGTCCAAATCAATACACATCTAATAGTTTTATTCCAAGCATTTAGTCCGTTAAATATCCGCATTGTCCAATGTCAAGTTATATTAGATATTTAATCAATTCAACCATCTATAATTCATTGAGTATCCGTTTCGACCAATATCCATTATCCATCCCATTATATCCGATACTTACCAAGTAGTACAAGTCAAAATCAAACAAATCCTCTAGTCATTTGTCTCAATATTTGTATAGTATAAATACAAGTTATATATGATTTGACCAAATAACTAATCCTTATTTAATTAACTAACACAAACTAATAATAAGGACATATTCATTTACGAAAATGCAAATATCATTTAAACACAACATAGAAATGTAACGTTAACATATCTAGCAAAGATCAATTACGCCTCTCGAAAACTTGTTAACTCGAAACGAGCACCATGCTCTCGACACCTACGTGGTGTCTTAAGCCGAGACAAAGCAATTTACACGACCACCTATTGCGCTTACTAGCAATCCGAAACCACAAACTCAATTTGTTATCAAGTCCAAACCAAACACAACACTGAAACACAATAATATAGAATTATAACACCCCCCCCTTGGTGTTACTGTTATTGAACCAAACAAACAACAACACCCTTCGGGTTTCTTTGTTGTACCGAGACCCAAAATAACACGATTACCACCCTGTCGGGGTGTGGCTCACATCGAGACCAAAACAACACAAGACAGCAGATCTGAATCCNTAACTAACACAAATTAATAATAAGGACATATTCATTTACGAAAATGCAAATATCATTTAAACACAACATAGAAATGTAACGTTAACATATCTAGCAAAGATCAATTACGCCTCTCGAAAACTTGTTAACTCGAAACGAGCACTATGCTCTCGACACCTACGTGGTGTCTTAAGCCGAGACAAAGCAATTTACACGACCACCTATTGCGCTTACTAGCAATCCGAGACCACAAACGCAATTTGTTATCAAGTCCAAACCAAACACAACACTGAAACACCATAATATAGAATTATAACACCCCCCCCCCCTTGGTGTTACTGTTATTGAACCAAACAAACAACAACACCCTTCGGGTTTCTTTGTTGTACCGAGACCCAAAAGAACACGATTACCACCCTGTCGGGGTGTGGCTCACATCGAGACCAAAACAACACAAGACAGCAGATCTGAATCCTTACCACACGAAACAATCAAAATACGTGTTTTCAATCGTTTCATTATTCACAAAATTTATAAACTCGTTTTAATCCATATTAAGATCCACGAAAACAATAACACTATACTAATAATCGGTAACAAACGAGAATAACAAGGAGGATCTGATTTGCGACGAGCTTACCACAAACGAGACAAACGAAAAGAACGAGAGAGAGATGAGCGAGACAATGGTGATGATGGTGACTTCGCGAGTACTACTCGGCCCACCAACAATCTTCAACAAGTCTCTTCACCTTCGATCTAGCTTTACCTTCGATAAACACCACGAAAAAAGAGGGGGGATGACGGGGTGGTGGCGGTGTGAATAACAGCGGCGGTGTGGCCGTTTTGATGATGTTTTTGGGCGCGTGTAACACATAGATAAGAAGAGGAAATGAAAATGGTTCATATGGTGGTGGTGGTGAGGCACCACTCGCGGCGGTGAGGCTCCATATGGCCGGAATATGGCCGGATAATGGGGAGAGATGGGGTGGGTGATGTCGGCTGCCAGGGGAGAGAGGAAGGGGAAAAAATATATGAAACCCTAAATTTTTATAAATGTAGTATTTATAGGGTGAGTGGAGTGAATGGGGACTCCTAGCAAACCCTATCGCTCCCTCGGGGACCAATATTGCCAACTCTTTTATATTTTTAACGATACATGAACGAGACCAATAAATCGTGTTATAGTTATTTCCCGAGCACCCGAAAGTATTCTCATATGCTTTAGTTACGTTTTTACATAAACGTTTATTATAAATACGTATAACTTTATTCCTCGTCACCCAAAATAATTAATACTCGTACTTTATCCGTTTTAGAGTCAAATCTCGCGTAAAATATTCAAGACCACATATCAATGACTTACGGGCTGCAGATAGGCTTATATATCGAGCCGGATATCAAAATCCGAAATTTGCGGGTTGTCACATGCATGGTCCAACACCTACAGAGTCGGTCATGGTTACTAGTAACACCATTGATTACTAAGTTAGTGTGCAAAGTTTTAAGGATTGCTATGATCGATATGTCCACAGGTACCTCTTTGGCTGTGGTTGGGAGAGACTGGCCAAAGACTTGAAAATGGAACCTGGTCAGATGATGGTGTTTACTCTGGTTGTCCCGGGGGAGGATTTTAATGTCATGTTGTTTGAACATAATGTAGGGGCCATCTCAACAGTGGAGACAGACAGCACCAACATAGCCATGAATGCCCTATGTCACCAACCACATGACTATGGTATGTTTTAGTTTATTCACTATAACTACATGAAGTATATCATAGCAGTATAACTTATTGGATTATATGTAACTAAGTATCTAATATTAAATTCAGATTTTGAAGCCCGTCGGATGAATTGGATGTGTAATTGGACGTTTCACACAGTCGATGATCACGAAGAAAGGGCATTCTATAGGAAGAAGACTGCCTGCTTCTGGAGAGATGGACGACTTGTAAGTATTTTGAAACTTTGCTATACTTCCTTTATGCATTGTTGACATGGTTGCTTAATAAGATATATAGATGTCATTTTTATCAGATACTGTGTGTCTTATACAAAGTTTGATGGATCATAATGTCTTATAGATGCAACCCATCACAAACTATTGATTAGTTTTCTTCGTTATGTAACAGTTTATACCCTCAAGAATTGTTAACAAGTACAACTTGTATGGGTTCCTTATCGCTATTGTCAAGCATAAAACGATACGGAAAGTGTTCGACGTGCGTGAGAGAACAATTCAAGTTGGTCAAGGGATGTTGAGGAGAAAAGTGGCTATTGTTTTATCCAAAAGTTTCAGGGAGTTGAGGTCGGAAGCACGGTTTGGTCAAGGTTCAATGCTCCGCTTTTTTTTAAGTGATGAAACTAACAGGGCACAAAGCATTTTACACTTTGATGTGTGCTGAACTGCTGATGGAGCTTTACAATTGGATCAATGACATGTTTTAAACATCTTTTGTGGAATGTATGTATGGTGGATTGGTGGCCACCAAAAAACTTGAACAATGCTTAGAGAAATGTTTTATATCTATTTGTGTTGGATAAACCGTATGTGTTTGTCCATTAACAATGTTTTCCAACTATGATGCAATATATGTATGCATAACTTATGGTTTTAAATGCATAATCTGTAAACCTTGTGTTTTATGTATTGACTATATAAGTCAAAATGGGTTCATAGAAACACTCCCTTAAACTGCATATGAAATTGATAGCAAAAAAGTAAATAGCGTCTCAGAGAAAGTAATGGAATTGTTTTCACTGTTGGTCCCTCAATTTGTCTATGTTGTCGTTGGTAAAGTTAAAACTCCCGCCCATTATTAAGTTGAGTGTTCACATTTGGTCCCCCAATTTTGACTTTAGATAGTCAAAATTCAAATATGCCATTTTCAATTGGACTCATGAATTGCGACGTTGCTTTCTAGAGATTTATGTATATGCTACTTTCAACTAGCACTTTCTAAAAGTTCCAATTTGGAATATCTAAAAGTTTCATCTACAAATACAAATTTAAGTAATAGGTTTGACCTTCAAAAGTCAAATTGCCATATCCATAAGACCACCAAAATTAGGCAATTTTTTTACAAGATAAACGTTAATGCAACCATATAATCTAACATGAACAACAAAATACAAGGTTAATTGTCATTGGTTACATAAACATCAAACACTAGAAGAATTCCACTACAACTGTGGAAGAAGCTCGGTGTAGTTTCAACAGCTCTCTAGCCAACTCCCAGTTCATCCTCACATTTTCATAGTGATCAACACTCAAATTGCGAAGCCTGATATAAATCTTCTTCAGCAAGGGGGAACAAGCAAGCACAAACTTTATTATTGTTAATTCATTCACTGATCTAGGAAAATATCGAAACACAACACTCTCTAGTTGTGTAGACCTCATTCTGTTTCTGCCTAAATCTAATGAAAAAATTTCCAAATGTTGATCACTTTCCAATGAAGCCTGCAAATTGAGATAGTATTGTGATGCACAACCATGGAAATTTATGATGATGTATTTGATTCATATGCATTCCACTTACTCTAGTTTCTAGTGTTTGCATTCTTGGAGCTCCACGAATCATTTGATTGATGAATGGCACCATTGCTTTGTTCCCAAAATCGACTCCGGATAGATTTAAAGTTTTGAGGGATACAAATGCCATAGGGACATTCATCCATGAGCTACCTTCTTCCGACAACTACAACAAATCGAATTTTCATTAGACTTTCAACATTACATTTCATAAGTATTAGACATTACTTTAAAATTTTTGTAATTTTAGGTGTGAAACTCAAAATTGGTCTTACCCTACACTTCGCAAAATCCAGTGTAACAGACTCAAGTTTTGGAAGACTTCTTAGCTGAAATATACTATAAGTTGTGATTGTGGTGACATGGTTCCAACGACCGAATGACAAATACAACTTCTTCAGATTCCCAAGTTGTGCAATGACCAATAGTCTCATCTCGTTAGAAACAATACGATTCATTTTAAGAGACTCAACTTTGGGACAACCAGTTATAAAGTCCCAAATTGTACCGGTCTTAAAGCTGACGGATAACAATTCTAAGCTCAAGAGATTTGGGAAACCTTCAAAAGTTGCCAAACTAGGAATAGTACACCAATGAAGTTCCAGATGTTTCAACTCGAAACGAGTGTACATTTGGGTTGGCAAAATAACTGGTTCAGCATACCATTTTTGAATAATGAGCTCCTCAATTCCTTGATTACCCAACCACAACAGCCAATCATGTACATCTTCATAATTGAAGTCATCTTGTCCAAATAACGTTTTAGGCTCTACAGAGAAAACAAACCTTCTTATGGGACCTTTGAGCTGAAGCAGCAATCTAGTCACATCCCTCCCATCAAACTTATTTGTCAAAAAGTAAAAGAAATCCTCATCAACTAGGACATCGGTGAGCAACTTCCACTTAGACCTCCAATTTTTCGCTAAACTAGATGTCGTCAACGCCTCTTTTAGTGGAAAACGATTCATAATATTAGTCATTACGTTATCTGGCATGTTGCTAATATAATCCGGCATGAAATTGATAACATTCCTTCCTAACGACATGGTATTGTTGGAATTAGTTTAGATTTAGTGAGTAATGAAAAATGAAGGCTTGGATTTCGTCTTGGATTTTCAGTAAATGATGTTTCTTAATTTTGGATTTCGTTTTTAGATAGGGTCTGTGTAGTTATGTTCGGTATAGGGGTTTGGTGGGTGGGTTTAATGATTCGCACGCAAAATGAACAAGCGTATCTGGGAAGGTAACCTCAAATGTCAAAATTAAGTTCATGAATCGTCCCTAAAGTTGAATGTCGGGTTTATGTTGGGTTGGAAAATGGTTAAAAGATGATTGGACTATTATGCCCCTCGAACTAGAACAGAAAACGTGCGTTGACCGAGCCCAAACGGGTCAAGGGACGCAATCGGCCTATAAAACACAAAGTTTGGACGCATGGCGACGATTTTTGTAACTTAGGGGGCAGGGCGATGTTTTTAGGAAAGTTTAGGGACCAACGGTGTATTTTTGTCTTTATTTTATAAAAGACTTTAATAACTAATTAACTCATTAAAGTTTGATACAACAAAATTTAATACTTTAATATAGGAGTTTTAAGGTTGTTGGTGAAGGATATACCGATAAGTTTCGTCCCTTTTAAACTGCCTTTTAAATATCTCTTTGGTCCACTATGAAATGACTACTTATTAATATATGTAATATTATTTTGTTTCGGTCAATTTGCAGGCAAGTAAATCAGCTTTAATCAGCTTCTACGAGGATTTGATTATTGTAGCAGGAGTTCGACTCACTGATTCGTGAAATGGTATGACAAAAATTTAATCTTTTTTTCTTTTGTCAATATAGATACATTAGTTTATAAGCTGTGGATTTCTTTAGTATTGGAATTTAATTGGGTGGTTAGCTTTCAAGTTTTTCTTCGTTGTTGTAGCATTTGTGTGAGCACAAATTCATGATATATTTATGTAGTATATAGTGATTGGCGGCTATTTAAGGGACTGAAATTAAGATATGTAGTAAACTGAATCAACAAAAAGCTTTTGAGGGGGAGTTTGTTTCGGCTTATACATGGACTCATTAGTTTATATGAGTTTGGCTTATATAACTGTTGACGGTAAATTTTTTAACATGTTACTGTTAATGTTCTTGACTGGTATCTGGGGTATAAAGATCAGTTTTTATGTTGGCTTAGATATGTTGGCTTTAATCTGACGGAAGCTATTTTGGTTGGTGGCATTATTGTTGTTTTCGTGTTATACCCATCATAAGCTGAAAATTATGCTGAGACAAAAGAGAACGATTACGGGTTGTGTGGATTTGCTATAAGTGGCCTGCACACGAGTCAAAAGTTGCACATTGATAGGGATTCTTAAGCCCGGCTTTTAACGAATATTTGTTTTAACTGCAGGAAGGTCGATTTGGGAGTGCAAAGCAAAGGCCTGATGTGAAAAATGAACTTATGCAATATCAGCCGAAATAAGGTAAGTTCATAAGCCGGCAAATAAGCTTAAACAAACACTCTTAAAACGTTATGTCAAACATCCTTAACTTTTAGCCGCACACATTCTGTCAATGTATTTATGTCGAAATATGTTATTACACACTTTATGTCGAAAGGTGTCCGAGTTACTTTATTGTGTGCTTTGAAAGTGCGGTTGTGTGTGTCCATCATTTTAATTATGTGATGACTGACGCTTTCAAATTTTAGCAGGTAACCGGAACGCTTATGGTGCTGGCAAAAGGAGGTTCGACGACATACATACAGGTTGGTTCAACTATTAAGATAGAACTTTAAAATTTACGGCCAACTTCAACTAGCAGTTGTTTTATCAGTTATGTTAACAGGACGGTTATTCAAATATTTTCATGCGCCTTTTCATTCTCCACCTGTAGCCATTATTTGTGTATACCGCAAATATCCAATCCACATGTTTGCCAATTAATTTTATATTACTGCAAACCTATGTTATATTATCAAATTTTGGTCCACTATGAAATGACTACTTATTAAGTCTGTTATCTAATTGCCACTGTAGGCATATTGGAGTCGCAACCTGAACTTCCAATAACAACTATTTATGAACCTGATTTGTCTCACGTTGCGGGGGAGGCATCTCATCACCGGTTTCTCACGTCAACAAGTCTGAAAACATGGTTTGTAACAAAACCTTAAGTAGCAGTCGCATAATCTGCAGAAAATGAATGTAGGATATTGCAGCATGTATGTAGGATAGATGTCGCATCAGCATAGTAGCCTTTAAAATTGCAAGTATAAAGCCGGTAGGAAAAACCCTTGCAATGTTTTGTAAACAACATCTTGGCAATACATCTATCCAATTTTGTCTCTTTGACGACACTTGCAGGCTTACAAAACATATAAACAGGTTTATCACATAGGTATAGACGGCGGGTTCCTTCTCCTTGTTTTGTACAAAGGCAAATAAGTTTTAACTGAGACGTGATGAAAAAAATTTACTTTGAATTTTAAAAGTTAATTTTAATAAAGAAAAGGAGAAAAGTAAGAAGTTATCTCTACATTATCTTGACTTACTGTTATGGTTGTTTCGTTTATTCTATGTTCAAGGTGCGTTAGCTAATCCTTACTAGTTTCTCCTTAAACACATGTCGATAGTTCTGAAACGTTGTCTTTATTTCTTATGCGCTATTAACTTTAGTTTTTCAAGCGCATACTAGTAGTTGATTATGCTCAATTTGAGCATACATGGTCAACTTGTGTCAAACTTGTTAGTAAATGTGGGCAAATGGTTGGGTTAGACAAGTTAGGTAACAAGTTAACAGGTTGATATGAGCTTGGGTTCATACATGTACGTTTAAGTCTTGTTAAACTTGGTGGCTCGGGTTGGCCGCAAATACGCCCATATTAGAGGATTAGTATATCAATGTTTTTCTCTCGTACATTTTAGTGCAGGGACACATACATAGAAATTTTAAGGATTCATGACATGCATAGTACTATAATAATGCCAACAGTTTGCATGTGGCCATGTGGGGTTTTTAGTCATCTACTGAAATTCTAATGCTTATGTTTTTCATTGTTGTAAGCATTTGATCAGGGGTTAATGATATTCATTTTGATTATGGTTTTCTGGATGATATATGTATATATACTACAAAAAAACCTGCACTTTGGGACGCCGTTCTAGTCCCAAATTCGCAAATAGGGTCGTCCCAAGCTAAAAATGGTACGACATATCGTCCCTTTTTGGTAGTCATGTTTTGGTTGTCACAAAAATATTTGGGACGACATTGTATATGCAAATTTGGTATGACATATTGCTGGGCCCCATGAACAATTCAACGCTTAAATATAAGAAAGGGACGACAATGGTTTTGCAAAAAGAGACGAGATTATCGTCCCAAATTGTTTTTTTTTTATTTTTATTTTTTTTGCTTTGTCTACTGTTTTTAAGTAAATAAGAAAACATTTTTTAAAATAAAAATGGGACGACATAAAAAATAANATTATGGTTTTCTGGATGATATATATATATATATATATATATATATATATATATATATATATATATATATATATATATATATATATATATATATATATATACACACACACACACAAAAAAACCTGCACTTTGGGACGCCGTTCTCGTCCCAAATTCGCAAATAGGGTCGTCCCAAGCTAAAAATGGTACGACATATCGTCCCTTTTTGGTAGTCTTGTTTTGGTTGTCACAAAAATATTTGGGACGACATTGTATATGCAAATTTGGTATGACATATTGCTGGGCCCCATGAACAATTCAACGCTTAAATATAAGAAAGGGACGACAATGGTTTTGCAAAAAGGGACGAGATTATCGTCCCAAATTGTTTTTTTTTTATTTTTATTTTTTTTGCTTTGTTTACAGTTTTTAAGTAAATAAGAAAACATTTTTTAAAATAAAAATGGGACGACATAAAAAATAATAAGGGACAAGATTGTCGTCCCAAATTGTTTATGTTATTTTTATTATCAAACCGTTTGGGACGATCTACGTGGCAGTCAACAAAAAAAGGGACGACATCTTAGTGTATTTTAGGGACGAGAATGTCGTCCCTATTTTTCCTTGGAGGCAAAAGGAAAAAAAAAACTGCAGGTAACCTGCATATTTTCCAGATTTTTCCCGGAAAAAATCTACCAAAACAAATATAACCTGTAATCAACCACAATCCGCAATACCAATTCGACAATATGATACAATACCAAATTACTAAACGATACAATACCATTCCACAAATCCATGATACCATTCGACAAATACGATACAAATTAAACTAACAAGTCACAAAGTTACTAATTAACATGTTCAAAGTTACTAACAAGTAATAAAGTTAACACAAATAGTAAAATCTTACATCCATGCGCCTACTTCTCATCCGACTCCGACTCCGCCCCCGCCTCCTCCTCCGCACTACTACTATCATCATTATTCTCGAGAATGCGGCTCAAATATTTTGTAAGAAGTATTTGTTAAGGATGTCGGGTGGCAGCATTGCATAATTTGAACTAGAACCCGGGCATGTAGTAGTCTGGAAAGGAGGGACGATAACAATTGTTAAAAGAATTATTAGGGTCGGGATTATTTTGAATAGGGGGAAAATCACCAAAGGTAATAACATGCCAAAGATCAAGATCTTTTGATTTCACATAAGTTTCGAATCTATTTTTCCAATAAAGAAAACCATCACTTTCAAATAACGGTGGTCTTTGCATAGATTGCCCTTCTAAATATTTTTCAGATTCCATAGATCGATTCAAGTTTTAAAATACAATATATTTTAAATATTTTTAAAAATCTTGTTTGACGTGACTCTTGATACCAATTGTGGAAAACTAGAAGGGGGGGGGGGGTTGAATAGTTTTACATCTTTTTGATTTGTTATAAAAACTTTGTTTACTTTTAAAAACTTTGATTCGAATTAATGTGAACTCAACTCTTGAACAATATGAACAATTATTACTAAATAATATTGCAATTAGAATGCAAGAAATGAAATAAGTAAGAGATGGAAAATCTAACCGCGACACAAAGGGTTTATAGTGGTTCGGCTACGAAGCACCTCTTCGCCCTACTTCACTCCCCGAGCATCTAACTCGAGAGTTCTCTTCACTATGTCAACAAGCTCCCTTATGGCGGAGAAAACCTTACACACTTTCGCTTACACCAATTTAACGACATATAGCTAAATGTCGAGTTCTAATCCTAGCTAGAACCAATCTCACGCCACTAGTCACTACACAACGTTTTCACGACTTCTTCACGACTTAGCACTTCTTAAACACACCACTACTTCTTCACCTCTTCACTACTTACACACCTCAACTTCTTCACACCTTTACTACTTACACTTTACACTAATCTAATCACTTATGTTCACACATATCTAACTAATATAAATATATATATATATATATATATATATATATATATATATATATATATATATATATATATATATATATATATATATATATATATATATATATACCTTATACACAAATAAATGAATGATTTACAAATTATAATACACCAACAACTTAGGTGGTTGGATCACACTAAGTTGTAATACTTCTTGTCTTGAAGGGTAGAAGTATTCTTCTCTTGCACTTGAGTGATTGAAGCTTGGATCACTTGGAAACAAAAGCTTATGATTATATGATCAAAGGATTTAGAAAGATATGTATAGAGATTTAGAACAGAAAGTTGGGGTGCCAAAGGTGAGGTAAAATGCCAGAAATGAACCAGTATTTATAGGCAAAATTTACAGCTGGAGGAGCGGGGTCGGTCCCCTTAAATAGGTGTCGGTCCCCTTAAACTTTAAGGGGACCGCCCTTGTTTTTAAGGGGGCCGCCCCCCTGTAACAGCTCTAGATTTTGTCTTTTACTGGGGAAGATTTTTCTGGAACATTTTTGCCATTTTTTTTTTGAAAATTTGAATTTATATATTTATAATGAATTAAACATATTTATTTAATACCAAAAATGATTTTCTAAAAGATATAAAATGTTTGTAGCATTTTATAAAAAATCTAGTGATTAAGTAAATGTTCCTTTGATCATAAAATGCATTAAGCATTTTTTTTATTCATACCTTGAGTGATTAAGTTGTTAAAATGAATATTTACGACTAAATACTTGTTTACTTCATAATCTTACATTTAATGATTTTACATCTTGTGATTATCAAAACGTAGAGATATCGAAAAATATTAATAACGTTTTTAGGTATTATTTATATCAACACTCACGTAGAAGCATCCTTTGTGGATGACCAGTGCTCAATATAGTGTTTACATTCGATGCGGATGATTTATGTTAACATGTCAAGTATATATGATCAAGCATCCTTTGTAGATGACCCGAGTATAATAAGCACGATGACAAGTTGGAAACCCCAGAAGATTACTTGTCGGTTAGGGAGGTTCTCAATCATTGCAGGACGAACAAACATTCGTCTAGTCAAGAAGCACGTGCCAGGGTGTTTTGTAGCGAATATGAAATTCAAAACCAAATCATATTTATGCCATGTACAAGTTGCAAGATGATTACTACTCGTACCATTCATACCATGTTGTAGATTATTATGTTCAAGTTAAAATTTGCAAGTGTTATTTTATATTTGTTTCGTACTCACTAAGTCGCAAGGACTTACCGTTCCAGTTCATGTCTTATGTAGGTAAATAAAAATAGGCATTGGGGGATTGTAGATTGTAGCTAGAAGTACATTTGGGAGAAAACGGTTACACTCATATTAAGTGACAAGCCACTCTTACTATAACTTTGATATTATATAACGGCCCACATGTTTTCAGAAGTTTATGTTAGTGTTAAAACATGTATATTTCAAGTTGTCTTTGTAGCTTATGAACAAGTTATGTTAGTAATGGGTCGGTTATGAGGCGTTTGGGTAAACCTGGTAACACTAGTTTCACGCTTTTGTGTGTTGTAAAACTATGTTTATGAAATGTTTTCCCTTGGTTTAAGTATGTATTGTTGAAGTAGTATAATTCGTATGTCGGAAAATAGGTCAAAGGGCAAGTGTAAGAAAGTTTTATGCACCCCTGTAGGCCTTAGCCACGACTGTGAGGACTTTAGCCGTGACTGAAAACAATTATGGGTCTTCTGAGGCCTCCAGCCGTGGCTGTGAAGGTTTTAGCTGTGGCTCTAAGTAGTTTCAGATTTTGGTCAACTTCCTAATTTTGTATAAAATAATTCGTGGCTCGTTGGAGGTCGTGCCACCTATCGTTGGAAAGCTCTTTGAGTATACTTTAATATAAAAATATTTCTAGAGTCTGTATCTTATAAGAATTTTGTATACTTGAGAAGTAACGAAAGGTTACTTCAGGTCATGTCTCGTCTAAAAAAAATAGTACAAGTCTGGGCATTTCATTGAGATATGGAGATGATGGTGGTGGAAATGGTCTTAATCTTGCGTGAAATGGAATATTTGCAGAAGAAATGGGAGTGGGTGTGGTTGTCATGGTTTGTGGATTATAACTTTATGGTTTGTGTTTTGTGATGCATAGTGATTAGGATTTATGTATTCATGTTTGTGAGATTTTGTGTGAGTAGTAGATTATGATAATGGATGTAAATAAACTGAAATTTGTGATTAGGTGGGTGGTGATTGGTGACAGTTATGATTAAACTTTAAGATTTTTTTTTTTTTTAGTGTTTTTTTTTTTTTTTTTTNGGGAGTGGGTGTGGTTGTCATGGTTTGTGGATTATAACTTTATGGTTTGTGTTTTGTGATGCATAGTGATTAGGATTTATGTATTCATGTTTGTGAGATTTTGTGTGAGTAGTGGATTATGATAATGGATGTAAATAAACTGAAATTTGTGATTAGGTGGGTGGTGATTGGTGACAGTTATGATTAAACTTTAAGATTTTTTTTTTTTTTAGTTTTTTTTTTGAAGATATGATAAATGTCTAGAATACTTAACTTAGTGCCAAACCACCAGCCAACATCTATGGCTCCACAACCATACCAGCTTTTGGCTATTACCCTCTTACGCCAAGATACCCGCCCATGCAGTGGGCAAAAAGCGAATTATTCCCCCTCCTTTTTGGGTGTTTATGATGGATAATAAGCTTTTTATATGCTCTAAAATTAATTATTGAATGTGTAAAAGTTTAGAGTTTGGGTTGTTGAGGAAAGAAAAAAATTGTGTTATATGTTTGAGGAGGAAGAAGACACGCTACCGCACCATAATAAAATCTTATTCTTATATGCAATGTTTCATTCATAGCCCTTTTAAAATTACATATGATAAATTTTGTAAGAAAAAATAAATGTAACATGTACAAGTGCTTTTTTGAATGTTGTATAAAAATTAAACACCCCTTGCTAGCTGTTATTTTGTCCCATATATCCTCATTTTTTAATTTTTTATATTTTAAAAATCTTATAAATACCCCATAACTCATTCATTTTTTACATACACTATTTTATTTATTTATTTTTTATTTTTTTACTTTGTATTGTCATTTTATGTACTTGTTTTTCAATAAAATTTAATTTTAGTTAAATATATTGTTTTATTTAAAAAAATGTATAAAAAAAAAAGAAAAAGAAAAAATAAAAAAAGGTACAATGACACCAGAAAACTGGTGTTATGCCAGGGAGGTGTGTTTTGGTGTCATAGCCAAAACTGGTGACATGGGCAAAAAGTGCTGAGGTGACACCACTTTTTCCAACGGCACCAACCGTACCTAGCGCTCTTAAAGGTAAAGATAAAGTGGAAAAAGACAAAAAAAAATGAAAATGACTATGCTACCCTCATGTGCCAATTGCCAAGCATGTGACTGGAGATAACGAGGATAACTAACGTTGTTAAGAAATTCGACCAGCGACAAGAAATATTGGCAACGTTGAGAAGGATTGCTGTATTTTTGTCCGATTTTTTAGACTAAACATGAAATCTTAAAGGAAACCTTGAGAACTAACAGTATATTTTTCTCCAACTAAAATATATTTAGCAGGTACCCGATTTAAAATGTATAGTATTGGGTTACTCGATATAAAATTTACATTTTCATCATACAATTTTCGCTAATCCATCTGGCCCCAACAAAAACAGTGATAAAAACACTCACCCTCACCTCCAAATCCCTGAGCCATGTCAACTCCCCACCCCAAACCCAAATATGACTAGCGGCAAGAAATACCAACAACATTGAAGAAAATTGCTGTAATTTTGTCCGATTTTAAACTAAACGTGAAATCTGCAAAAACCTTGAAAATTAACGGGTGTATTTTACTCAAACTAAAATTTAGCAGGTACCCAGAGATTTATACATTACCCGATTTAAAATGCATTGGCTTATTGGGTTACTCGATATAAAATTTTACACTTCCATCATACAATATTTTACTAGACACACTCACACATGGTCCATTAATCCATCTGGCCCCAACAAAAACAGTGATAAAACACCCATTCCATTCCCCTTCCCCTCCCCACTATATAAAACCCCATTTCCCCAAACCCTCACCCCCAAATCCCACAACCATGTCAAACCCCCCGCCCCAAACCCCAACCGACTGCCGCATGTACGAATCCCGTTTCCCGGAAATCGACACACCAGTCATGATCCAAGTCAAATCCATAGGCGACGTAGCCACACACGTCTCCTTACTCGAATACAACAACATCGAAGGCATGATCTTGCTATCCGACCTCTCGCGACGTCGTATTCGGAGCGTAGGCAGTTTGATTAAAGTAGGTAGGATTGAACCTGCTATGGTGCTTCGTGTTAATGCTGAGAAAGGCTATATTGATTTGAGTAAGAAGCGATTGTCTGAACAAGATGTGCAGATTTGTGAGGAGAGGTATAGTAAGAGTAAGATGGTCCACTCGATTATGCGCCATGTCGCCGAGACTATGAATGTCGATCTCGAGGTATATATTTCGCTTTTTTTTTTTTTTTTTTTTCATTAATTGTAGTTACGTATAATAGCGGCAAGTAGTTAGTATGTAGCGGATAGTATTCTACTTATGTTTAGTGATTATATTAAGGCTTGTGTTTGACAAAACTAGCTGTAGTGGAAATAGTAGTGTTGATATTTTAACACCTTTTTGTAAAACTAGCGTTTAAATAAAATGCAAAACGCTGCAAGCTACTTGCCAAACAAGCTTTATGTGACAATCGCTAAATGCTAGTTGCTTCAAGATGCTCGAGAGTGTTGCGCGCCAAACATACAAAACTAGCTGTAGTCGCAAGTAGTAGTAATTTGGCAAGGTTTTACTGATTATATTAAAGTGTTACTGGATATAGTCAAAGTCTAGACATATAGTGACTAACTGATTATAGAAATGTGTAAGTAGTTGAAAATTACTTTTAGTTTTACTGTTTGAAGTCATGTTTTACTCATTATGTATCGTTTAGTGATGATAGCTATGTATATGTTTTGTACTACTTTTAGTTAATTAGTTATGTATTACTGATTGTAGTTATGTTTGCTGGTTATATTAATGTGTTACCGATATAGTTAAGCTACTGACTCTAATATTTTACAGATTATAGTTATAATAGGGTCTATGTTGTTTGAAAGTTATGACTAAGTTAACTGATTGTAGTATGTTTTACTGATTATGATACTGTTTAGTGATAATAGTTAAGCTTAGTGATTATATAGGTTTTATTGATTATACTAATGTGTATGCAGTTTGCGCGTCACCACTAGTTTTATGGATCATAGCTATGTTTTGCTGGTTATCGTGATGTTTTACTGATAATATGTTACTGATTAGAAGTAAATGTAGAGGTTTACTGTTTACGGGAACGTGTATGTAGGTTGAACACAACCACTAGTTTTACGGATCATACTATCATAGTATGTTTAACGGATTGCATTAGCGGGTATGTAGTTTAAACTTACCACTAGTTTTACTAATCACAGTTATGCTTTACTGATTATAATTTATATTGATATTATAGATTACTTAAGTTACTGATTATGATGTTTTAGTGATCACGATAAGGTTTAACAGGTTATAAGAAAGTGTAGGTAGTTCGGAAATCACCACTAGGTTTACTATTCACCGAAGTGTTTTAGTGTTTTAATGATTATAGCTATGTATTACTTGTAATGATTATAGTTAAGTTGCTGATTATAATGTTTTAGCAATTAGCAATTAGCAATTACAAAGTACAAACACTGTTTTACTGGTTTAGAGTTAGTGTTTGCATGTGCTTAGTTCGAAATTCACAAGTTTTACTGATCATAATAACGTCACTATGATCAGTAAAACCCAACTACAGTAACACTAGTGGTACTTTATGAGCAACTTACGCATTACTGATTATAGTTAAGTGTAATGTTTTACAGCTGACAGTAGCATGTAAGTTGGTCGTCGGTTGAACATTATAACTAGTTTTAGTGACAGTAAAGTTCACATAGTTTGAGAATTACACTAGGCTTGTTGATCACAGTTGAGTTTATACACTTTTACTGATTATAGTAATGTTTTACGGAGTAATGAATGTTGAAATGTTTACTGATCATAGTAATGTTCTAGTGATTATAGCTACTGAACTACTGATTGTATTTATGTTTTACTTGTCTTAGTTATGTTTTACTGATTATAGTTGTAGTAACTTTTGTGATGATTATAATTAAGTTATTGATTTTGATGCTATACTGACCACAGTAATGTTTACCAGTTATAGACTATAGTAACGAGTAGGTAGTTTGAAAATTGCGACCGGGTTTGCTGACCGCCTTTATGTTTTTACTCATCAGAGTAACCTTGTACTGATTTACTACTGATCATGGCTATGTTTTGCTGATCATAGTGATGTTTTACTGAGTTTGATGTTTCACAGACCACACTAATGTTTTACCGATTATAGTAACGTGTATGTAGTAAAAAAATTGTGACTAGTTTTACTGACCTTCTTTACATTTTTACTCATCATAGTAACGTTGTACTGAATTACTGATCGTAGCTATGTTTCGCTGATCATAGTGATTTTTTACTGATACAGTTAAGTGTACTGATTGTAACAGTGTTTTACTGATAATAGTAACTGCATTGTAATGGTGTTTTACTGATTACAGTAATGTGTACTAGTTTGAACATTACCACTAGTTTTACTGATTATAGTAATGTGTACTTTGTTCGAAAACTGCCACTAGTTTTACTGATCATAATGTTTTACCGACTATAGTAGTAATGATTTTACTGATCGTACTAACATGTTTGTGGTTTTAATTTACCACTAGTTTTACTGATTGTGGCAACGTGTTCGTAGCTCGGAAACTATGAGTAGTAGTTACTAGTGGTAACTTAATTGTATATTTGTCGCCAACTATTGCAATGTACTTCTAATCATGGTAATGAACTTTCACTTTTTTTAAGAATAACAGCAAGGTAATATATCTTACGGTTGGTGCGAATGGAGGGGCTTTTAGGTGTAATTGTATTAGATTTCATTAAGGGTGAGCATTCCGACCGTTTGGACCGGACCGACCGACAAAACCGACCGAAAGACCAACGGTCCGGTCTCGGTCTGGGATTTTTCATTAATTCGGTCCTCGGTCCGTTCGGTCCTGTCCGGAACGACCAAAAAACCGAAAAATCTTGCCAAAAATTTGCCTAATTGGACCGGACCGACCGAAAACCAACCGGACCGAACCGGACCGAACCGGACCGACCACATTCGGTCCGGTCTCGGTCTATGGTTTTTCCCTAACTCGGTCTTCGGTCCGGTCCGGTCTTGGCCGGTCCGGTCCGGTTTTTGGACCGTGATCACCCCTAGTTTTCATAGAGATTTGATTGAGTTAAAAACACGTATCAAGTTTCATTGAGCTAAAAACATTCTACATGTTAAGCAATCATATTATACTTTCGAAATAAATAGGCCATATTTGCTCTTCCAATATCTTAGGTCAGTGAAACTCAGAAGCCTCTATGCATAAGGTTTTAAGACCGCATGGATAAATTTCTGTGTAGCAACTTTATCAGGACAGGCATGATGAGTGGTTCTTCATAGTGTTGCTAGTTTTGACCATCCATGATTTTACGATTTCTAGTTATGCGAATTGTTATATTTTATGTTATGTTGCTACCTCTATGGCTATGTGCCACTCATGTTACCATATTGTTGTGGTTGTTGGATTAATAGTGGAAGATACATGTCACATCTGGCAAGGGTTAGTTTGGTCTGTAACTAGGAATCCCTGTACGTCTAGGTTGGAATGAGAATAGGCATCATTACTTGTATATTGTTTTTGGGTTTGTTTGATAGACTTGGGTATCACCTATCACTTTCCATGGCAATTTTTCAGTGTCAACAACCCAAATCACTGCTACAAATGCCAATGAGTATCTTACTATCATATTTCCAAAAATAAAAAAATCAAAAGTTTTGCAGCCCTTAGTCCTCTTCACTCCTCTTACTGCTGAAGTTATCAAGACCTAAAGTACTATCACCTTTTGGAAGAACTATTTATCCAATATGTGAGTCACAGATTTAATGGGTTTATTAATTGCACAAAACCCCATATAGGACAAAAAATCAAAGTAGACTATGACTGAGGTAGGGGGAACAAAGGAACACTGATGAGTTGAAGGAAACAACCTACCAAGACCAACAAAGACCATGTTATATAAGATTAACGATGGAAGGTTGAATCGGATAAGAAATTGTGACTGATATGGCGCAAACCATAAACAGAGATGGAAGGGAGAACCATGATATTTGATGATGATGGAAAAGGGGACAATGTATGGCTATTTTTTTAATTTATTTTAGTTATGCGTAGCGGTTAGCAGTATAATAGCGGCAAGTAGGTAGTAGTAGCGGATAGTATTCTACTTATGTGTAGTGATTATATTAAGGCGTGTGTTTGACAAAACTAGCGGTAGCGGGAAATAGTAGTGTTGATATTTGATAATTTGAACGCTTTTTTGTAAAACTAGAGTTTAAGTAAAATACAAAACGCTGCGCGCAACTTGCCAAACAAGTGTTTATGTTTCAAACGCTGACCAACATACAAAACTAGCAGTAGTTGCAAGTGGTAGTAATTTGGCAAGGTTTTACTGATTATATTAAAGTGTTACGGGATATAGTCAAAGTATAGACATATAGTGATTAACTGATTATAGAAATGTGTAAGTAGTTGAAAATTACTTTTAGTTTTACTGTTCGAAGTCATGTTTTACTCATTATGTATCGTTTAGTGATGATAGCTATGTATATGTTGTACTTTTTGTACTGATTTTAGTTACTTAGTTATGTATTACTGATTATAGTTATGTTTGCTGGTTATATTAATGTGTTACCGATATAGTTAAGCTACTGACTCTAATATTTTACAGATTATTATGTTGTTTGAAAGTTATGACTAGGTTAACTGATTGTAGTATGTTTTACTGATTATGATACTGTTTAGTGATAATAGTTAAGCTTAGTGATTATATAGGTTTTATTGATTATACTAATGTGTATGCAGTTTGCGCGTCACCACTAGTTTTATGGATCATAGTTATGTTATGCTGGTTATCGTGATGTTTTACTGATAATATGTTACTGATTAGAAGTAAATGTGAAGGTTTACTGCTTACAGGAACGTGTATGTAGGTTGAACACTACCACTAGTTTTACGGATCATAGTTAACGGATTGCATTGCGTGTATGTAGTTTAAACTTGCCACTAGTTTTACTAATTACAGTTATGCTTTACTGATTATAATTTATATTGATATTATAGATTTCTTAAGTTACTGATTATGATGTTTTAGTGATCACGATAAGGTTTAACAGGTTATAAGAAAGTGTAGGTAGTTCGGAAATCACCACTAGGTTTACTAATCACCGAAGTGTTTATTGTTTTAATGATTATAGCTATGTATTATTTGTAATGATTATAGTTAAGTTGGTGATTATAATGTTTTAGCAATTAGCAATTACAAACACTGTTTTACTGGTTTAGAGTTAGTGTTTTAGCGATTATAGTTGCATGTGCTTAGTTCGAAATTCACCACAAGTTTTACTGATCATAATAACGTCACTATGATCAGTAAAACCCAACTACAGTAACACTAGTGGTACTTTATGAGCAACTTATGCATTACTGATTATAGTTAAGTGTAATGTTTTACAGCTCACAGTAGCATGTAAGTCGGTCGTCGGTTGAACATTATAACTAGTTTTAGTGACAGTAAAGTTCACATAGTTTGAGAATTACACTAGGCTTGTTGATCACAGTTGAGTTTATACACTTTTACTGATTATAGTAATGTTTTACGGAGTAATGAATGTTGAAATGTTTACTGATCAAAGTAATGTTCTAGTGATTATAGCTACTGAATTACTGATTGTATTTATGTTATACTTGTCTTAGTTATGTTTTACTGATTATAGTTGTAGTAACTTTTGTGATGATAATTAAGTTATTGATTTTGATGCTATACTGACCACAGTAATGTTTACCAGTTATAGACTATAGTAACGAGTAGGTAGTTTGAAAATTGCGACCGGGTTTGCTGACCGCCTTTATGTTTTTACTCATCAGAGTAACCTTGTACTGATTTACTACTGATCATGGCTATGTTTTGCTGATCATAGTGATGTTTTACTGAGTTTGATGTTTCACCGACCACACTAATGTTTTACCGATTATAGTAACGTGTATGTAGTAAAAAAATTGTGACTAGGTTTACTGACCTTCTTTACGTTTTTACTCATCATAGTAACGTTGTACTGAATTACTGATCGTAGCTATGTTTCGCTGATCATAGTGATTTTTTACTGATACAGTTAAGTGTACTGATTGTAACAGTGTTTTACTGATAATAGTAACTGCATTGTAATGGTGTTTTACTGATTACATTAATGTGTACTAGTTTGAACATTACCACTAGTTTTACTGATTATAGTAATGTGTACTTTGTTCGAAAACTGCCACTAGTTTTACTGATCATAATGTTTTACCGACTATAGTAGTAATGATTTTACTGATCGTACTAACATGTTTGTGGTTTTAATTTACCACTAGTTTTACTGATTGTGGCAACGTGTTCGTAGCTCGGAAACTATGAGTAGTAGTTACTAGTGGTAACTTAATTGTATATTTGTCGCCAACAATAGCAACGTACTTCTAATCATGGTAATGAACTTTCACTTTTTTTAAGAATAACAGCAAGGTAATATATCTTACTTTGGTGCGAATGGAGGGGCTTTTGGGTGTAATTGTATTAGATTTCATAGAGATTTGATTGAGTTAAAAACACGTATCAAGTTTCATTGAGTTAAAAACATTCCACATGTTATGCAATCATATTATGCTTTCGAAATAAATAGGCCATATTTGCTCTTCCAATATCTTAGGTCAGTGAAACTCAGAAGCCTCTATGCATAAGGTTTTAAGACTGCATGGATAAATGTCTGTGTAGCAACTTTATCAGGACAGGCATGATGAGTGGTTCTTCATAGTGTTGCTAGTTTTGACTCGATCCATGATTTTACGATTTCTAGTTATGCGAATTGTTATATTTTACGTTATGTTGCTACCTCTATGGCTATGTGCCACTCATGTTACCATATTGTTGTGGTTGTTGGGTTAATAATGGAAGATACATGTCACATCTAGCAAGGGTTAGTTTGGTCTGTAACTAGAAATCCCTGTACGTCTAGGTTGGAATGAGAATAGGCATCATTAGTTGTATATTGTTTTTGGGTTTGTTTGATAGACTTGGGTATCACCTATCACTTTCCATGGCAATTTGTCAGTGTCAACAACCCAAATCACTGCTACAAACGCCAATGAGTATCTTACTATCATATTTCCAAAAATAAAAAAATAAAAAGTTCTGCAGCCCTTAGTCCTCTTCACTCCTCTTACTGCTGAAGTTATCAAGACCTAAAGTACCATCACCTTTTGGAAGAACTATTTATCCAAAATGTGAGTCACAGATTTAATGGGTTTATTAATTGCACAAAACCCCATATAGGACAAAAAATCAAAGTAGACTATGACTGAGGTAGGGGGAACAAAGGAACACTGATGAGTTGAAGGAAACAACCTACCAAGACCAACAAAGACCATGTTATATAAGATTAACGATAGAAGGTTGAATCGGATAAAAAATTGTGACTGATATGGCGCAAACCATAAACAGAGATGGAAGGGAGAACCATGATATTTGATGATGATGGAAAAGGGGACAATGTATGGCAGTTGATGTTTTGAAGTAAATTCAGAAATGAGGTATAAACCCACCCATCTCTCCAGGTTGGTTCTATGGGTCTCGTACCTTCTTTTGTTTCCATGCTCGTCTGCCAAACTGTTTACAGTAGTTTTTTATGGGAATCAATCATTCCCTGATTCCCACACCCATATACCAAACACCCCCTAAGGTACAGAGAGATGCTTCTACGTTTAAGATATATTTGTGTTATGTATCTTATCCTGCAGTTCAGACTTGGACAAAACAGAAAAAAGTTTAGACTTGGAAAAGAAGGTAAGGAAACCATAGATTGATATTGGTTTATAATTCATTTGCTAATAAATAAATAAACTATGTTGGTCGAAGTGACATTTAAAACTCAAAGTGGACTGATTAGTGCTTCATTTTGTTTTTGATATCTTCTTTTTCTATATTTGAAAAGTGCTACTTTATAAGACCTAGCACTGTTGCCTGTTGGGTGTTTGCTTCTTTTATATATGTGAAGTATAGTAGTTAACATGCATGGTATCATTTTGTTTATATAAACCCATACACATCTTAAAAGATCCAACTTACAGCATATTAAATCTTTTGGAAGACCAGTAATTACTGTATCAGCTTATCTATAATTACCTAAGACCTATGATTGTACATATATCTATATGGTCCAACCAACCAAGTGATGTGCAACTTTTTCATCTCTTGTATGATTTTCCATCCTTGATTTGTAACAAGGATAAACTGTGAACTTCGTGTAATGTAAAGGGTGGCTGAGCTTCATGACTTACTTTGTATATCTTCCTTTCATACACTGTAAGATTCTTTTGTTTGCCCTATGTGTGCTATTGAAGAATGTGTGCTATTAGAATGGTATAAAGTTGATTCGCAGCAGAAATTAAGATAGTGATATTTTTAGCCTGTGGAACAAGATATATAGGAGATGAAGGCCATTTAAGGTTCCAAATAAATGTAACACCAGTATGTTAACTGTGTGTTTTATGAGTGTTTTCTGGTTTGTTTGCTTATTTAACATCTAGATGTTACAAAAAATCAGACTTAGCTCTAAAAAATAGTGACTAGTATTGATATGTAGGTCTTTTATTCTGCGTAGGGGCTTCTTATGAAATACAAGTTATGTATGACAGGATTTGTACATCCATGTTGGCTGGCCATTGTACCGAAAATATGGTCATGCAGTCGAGGTTAGTTATCTTATTTTGACATGTCAAATTTTCGTATTATATATATCCACACTTACATATGCTAACAGTTTACGTTCTGTTTGTAGGCATTCAAATTGATTGTTAACAATCCTGATTCTGTGCTTGGGCCACTGACTCGTGAAATCAAAGAAATTGGCCCAGATGGGAAGGAGGTAAACAGTTACACAAATCGAGTCTTTTGACCATTGACCGTAGTCCTTACAGAAATAGTGAGTAAGCTGTTTTTTTTCTTTTGTAGGTGACTAAGGTGGTTCCTGCTCTTTCAGAGGATGTAAAAGATGCCTTGGTTAGCAACATCAGAAGACGAATGACCCCACAACCATTGAAAATCCGTGCTGACATTGAGATGAAATGTTTCGAATTTGATGGTGTCCTCCACATCAAGGTTTTAGTGTTTCACTTTCAATTTTGGAGTTTCATATTTTATACTCTTGTATAATATGCAGAATTTTGAATTGTTGTTTCTGTTATAGGAAGCCATGCGAAAAGCTGAATCTGTTGGCACCAAAGAGTGCCCGGTGAAAATGAAATTGGTTGCTCCACCGGCTTATGTTCTTACTACTCAGACTCTTGACAAGGTATTCAACAAGTATCTAAGTATCTGTCCATTGAGGTCACCCACATATGTATATGGTTTTTTATGCCAAATCCAAGTAAAAGAAGGTTGGGCGACAAAAGTTCTGTTTCCTTTTTCTATAGTAAAGTAAAAAGCTTATCAAACAATAAAATTCCCTTCTCATTTAACATGTAGTTTTTAAAATTAATTTTTGTATAAAAATGAATACTTGATACTTGGGTGGCCAAAAAATTAGTTTCAATAGTTGGCTGCTGTCTATAATGTAGAAAGTTGAACAGTTGCTGATGTCGTTATACGCTATTGTTTAACAACTATGCTCTGTTTGATATTGCAATATTGTTATCAAAATATAGTTGATGTTAGTTTATGATATTGTTCAGGACCAAGGGATAAAAGTTCTCACAAATGCAATTGCTGCGTGTGCTACTTCTATAGAGCGTCACAAAGGAAAGCTCACCGTAAAAGAATCACCTCGAGCAGTAAGCATTTAATTCACCAGACATAAGGCTTTTCATTTTTTATTTGATAATTTATGATAATTGATGACTTCACTTATTGCAGGTGAGTGAACGAGAGGATAAATTGCTTGCAGAACAGTTGTATAAACTTGGGCGTCAAAATACAGAGGTTGGTGGTGACGAAGATAGTGAAGTGGAAGAAGATATGGGAATGGGTTCGGTTGATTTGGATAGCCAAGCTTCTTCGACAACAGATTAGAGATATAGCTGATGTTTGGATATTGGTGGTGAGGTAATATCAGATGTGGGTTCCAAGATTTGCATCTGTTAAATTTTGTCTTGTTTCGTGTATTTTTTGGTCGATTTACCTATCCGTGAACGAGGTTGTATAAGCTTGAGCTTTTCGTGTTAGAATTGTCGATTTGCTTTTTCTTTGAATGCTGATACTTGTCTTAATGAGTATTTCTACTCCCAAAGTTTCTATGACTTTCTAGTTGGTTATTCACCCTCTCCCTTTATCTAGTTACATGTAAATTGGAACTTGTTAGGATTCAGTATAATATAGGCCCATGTCAGAAAGTGGTTTCCTTTGTCACCATGTAAGTTGGTTCATCAAAAACTTAAATTTATATGCCACAACTAAAATTGTGTAGTTTCTCAGTTTAAACATGTCTGAAAGTGATACATTAGTTGCTAACTTGCTAATTACCTGTGTTTCTGTGTATATTTGAATGTGAATATACTTGTAGCAAGACATATGATTCGAGCTGCTTGGTCATGCATGCGAAGAGCGTATTTCGTGTTGCTAAATTTCTAAGAGTAGTTGTGTCTCCGCCATTTGACTGGTTTGTATACTTAGTAATGATGATAAATAGTCATTAGAACTTTACAAATGTGAAAAGAAGGTTATTGATATGAAGTACCTTTCACATGGTGAGATTACTTCATTCAAACTTTTGATTGCTATCGAGAAATTATGTTACCAGTAAAAAGTTAGCAAGCAAAAACATGTTTTTCACTCTCAAGTTCAACATGAACACAAACCCTTCTATGCATCTCACATGTACAAGTCACTAATCAATAGAAGAAACTATAATTATAAAGTACCCTTCCGTTGTTTAACAGAATTTGTGTTTTATTTTGGAGAGCTAAGCTGGTTCAATAAGTTTTAGTTCAAAATAAGGATAAATTCTCCAACACTAGCAATTAGAAACTACAAAGCTGTATTTGGATACTGGACACAATGTAGAATAGGACATTACAGGACTCTGTATGTAGATAAATCCAACCTAGTGACTCCACAAGAATTACAACTGTAAGTCTGTAACGGAGTATAACAAAAGACATTAAATTTGGCACACTGATAAGATAGGGTACAAAATTGTTCTAATGCTTATTTGTTTCTTTTCCAATTGTCCACTACTTAAACGACTAGAAGTGGTAAATTCATACTACTACGTATAATACATAGTATGAATAAGCAGTAGTATAAACTTACTACTTATAGTTGTTTAAGTAGTAGACAATTGGAATAGAAACGAATGAGATTTTCTCTAAGATAAAATTAAGTATTTCCGGCAAGATCCCGTCGACATTTCCATTCTCTTCCTCGACATCTTCCTCGAACAGTTCCATTCTCTTCCTCTAAGATCCGGTCAACATTGTTGTTCTAATCTTTCATATTCATCGGATGATTGAGCCGTTTCCTATTGTAAGACAAGGTTGAGTGTGTATCCATCTGAGAAAGCAAGGCATCACAATCTTCTTCGTTTTCATTTAGTGAAAACCACTGCCAATCAAATACATTCAAATTAGCTGTGTCACATTCTCTAAACTTCTAATTCACAATATATCATTCTCTAAACTGTACACGGATCTAAAAGTATAGCTTAAGACATAGACGATTACCGTTTTGCCTTTATTATTATGAAGGTAGCTTAGCCCACTTGAAACATCAGGAAAAATCCTAATACTTTGAGTCCACATAAGAGTAGTGTCACTCATATGGTGAACGAGAATAACGGTAACACTGTGCTCACCACAATTTTCTGTGGCTGATTCGTTCTTTTTAAGCTGGATCTTAAAACAGTGAAACGCCATTATCTGAAAATTAGACGATATGGTTATTACTTAATATCAGTCCCTTACTTACAAAAAATCCATATAAACACTAAATTAATATAGACATGCTAAGTATATATAATCTATAAAATTTAAACACAGACGGGATTCACATATCTAATATCTTAAGTAATGAAGCAAAAAGATAAAATATGAGTTTGTTACCTGAATTACTATATGGGATCTGGAGACATCGAGTGAGGTAAGTGTGTGATCTAAGATAGATGTGAAAAGGTCTATTTATCGTTACAAAGAGCGGCGCATGAAATTAGGGCATCATCTAATTAGTCAATTATATATAAAAGGGTAAATTGCAAATATAGTACATGTGGTTTTTAAAACTTGCTCTCCTAGCCACTTAAAAAAATTAGGGGTGGGTTATAAGCACCGTGGCTATTTTTTTAGTTGAACCGTGGCTACCCCTAGTGGGGTTTTTTTTAATTTTTTTTTTTTGTACTTTTCCTTACAAGTTGTCATTTCATGTTTTTTTTTTTTTTTTTTTTTTTTTTTTTTTTTTTTTTTTTTTTTTTTTTTTTTTTTTTTTTTTTTTTTTTTTTTTTT
>LBNU01002860.1:51623-77383 GCA_014162995.1 Artemisia annua | reverse complement strand
TTTGAAAGGCAGAAGATAGTTAACTTTGGGAAGAAAAGTGATAAAAGAAATGGCAAAGTATCCAAGAGTGGGTTCGATTCTTTTTCTATAAAGGTTGGCTTGTCTAGCTTCAGATCAGCTGCAAGTGGAAATAATGTGCTTGGTATGACCTTTTTGCCATGAACTATTCTGCATATGTAGTTTCAGGTGACATTTTTACATATTTTTTCTGTGTTCTCGGATTTGTTTCCAGGAGTTTATGGTTCGAAACACGATATTTATGATCTTTTAAAGCACGTAGATGTGATATCTCAAAATAAGCTCCTTGATGGTAGTTACAAGTGTCCCGAATCTATCAAGAGAATGAAAAGAAAACATAAATCTTACATAAGAGCACTTTGGTATCAATCGGAGAACTTTTTCTAATTTTCAACTTTAGATGCCTAAACAAACCTCAAATGTGGCAACTGTAGATGTTACTCATAACCATACTGCGTCATCTAGCTTACCAAACCCTGTCATTTCTCGAACTGGCACAAGATAGTAAAGGAGATGTAGGTGATCCATCTTCATGTAATAGATGTAAACTAAAGCTTCTCTTAGTTGGATTGAGTGTCTTAGAAACCCTCATCTTGTTTCTTTGTAATGTTCTAGCTCCTTGCTAGTTGTTCTAATAAAATTCGCCGTTCAAAAAAATGTAATAAGTTTAGTTTTATATACACACTGCACGTTAACATTTTTTTTCTTTATGGAAAAAGACTATACTACCAGACGCGCTTGAAGGACTTGACAATTCATACCCCCTCCGTTGCCATATTTAGTTTCATCATGATGTGCATTTATGAGTTTGATTTTTTCTATTTTCTTTCAATGGTCAATTTCACTTGTAATGTATGTAGCAATTTAGGTTTGTTGTTAGCAATGTTAGTTGAATTGGTAGCCAAGATTTCAATTTCAGATCATCAATCAAGTTGTAATTTACAGGATCTTCTTGATCCATATCATCGATATATGTCACTGTCAAACAATAAAAGATAAAAATTAAATAATCACGGTGCCATAGAGGGGTATGAAATTTGGATTTGTATTTGATTTAAGCTTTATTTAATCTGACTTTGTTCTTGATGTTCTTGAGTGTTCTTGATTTTTGTTTAAAAATAAAAATAAATTCAAAAAAAGAAATTAAAAGGGAAGAAGACAAGGGTATTTTTGTCAATTTTAATGTCCTTTGACCAATGGTCAACGCAAAAAGGACTAGGGTGTTACAAATATGAATAGTAGTGACAAAATTTGTAATTAATTATTGAGAGTGGTTGGGAGTGCAAATTTTGGAAAACGCGTGGACGAAATTTGTAATTACCCTATAAAAAAATAATCAAGTATGTAAATTTAACTTTTTTTTAACATATGTAAAATTATGTTAATATGTCAAATTTGCCCGTTTTGTACTTAAAAGGTTAATATAGCAAGTTGTACTTGCAGGGATAAACTTATGATTTGTAGGAGGGTGTTTAACAAAAAATTTCTATTATTGTACGCAATAAAATTTGCACTAAAAATTTTTTTTGGTTAACCTAAAGTTGCACTATAAAAAAGGAAAATAGTGCACTTACTATTAGTGGTTGCATGTATCAGAAAACAACGTTTCAAACAAATTTACACTTCGTGACTCAAAATTTGGTGTAACCCATGCCACACCTAACTTCCATGTAGATCCATCCTCAGATACTTGGTAGTGTTTGCTTATACACTTCAGTTTTTGCCTAAGATCAACACATGTCAAATACCTCATGTGTATCGTACGAGATCTATTTAGTAAGCTAATGGTGCGTTCTTGAGTTTTAGACCAAAAGAAAAGAAAGTTAAAAAAGAAGAATAGAGGAGTAAAGGAAAGAAAAGATTGAAAGATTATTAAAATTATTTGTATTCTTGAGTTGAAGGAAAAGAAAAACAAATTAATAAGATTATGTGTTTTTTGAGTTGTGAAGAATGGAAAAAGAATACTCCCGTTATACTTATGTTTAAATGTTTAATCTTTAAAGTTCAAAAAGTAAAGACAATCTTGTCTTGATATGTAAAACATTATTATCGTTCAATTTCCTCATATTTTCAGTAAGCTAATGGTGCGTTCTTCAGTTTTAAACCAAAAGAAAAAGAAAAGAAAGTAAAAAAAAGAAGCATAGATAGGTAAAAGAAAGAAAAGATTAAAAGGTTAGTAAATTATTTGTGTTATTGAGTTGAAGGGAGAAAAAAAAAAAAAAANAGTTGTACTTGCAGGGATAAACTTATGATTTTTAGGAGGGTGTTTAACAAAAAAAATTTCTATTATTGTACGCAATAAAATTTGCACTAAAAAAATTTTTTTTGGTTAAACTAAAGTTGTACTTGATATGTGTTAAATCACATATCGATTATTCGTCATTTTAAGACCAAAGAGACCAAAAATGCTAACAAATGCCAAAGATATACGTATTTTTGTGTTTCTGATTGTGCAGGAAAGGATTATGCAAAAACGGATTCAAAACGAGACAAAACAACCAAGAACGAGCACGAGACGGAAGAGAGTCAACAAAGTCAAAGCCCGGGATTCAGAAATTTAAGTTGAGCTCAGAAAGTCAACCTTGGTCCTTTTACTATTCAAGATTGACAATTTCAGTCCTTTTATGAAGAATGGAAAAATGGCAGTTATAGTCCTTGGATTTTCAGAAATATCACATTTGGTCCTTGTGTTGATTCTATAACTAAATCTACCAAATATAACAAAATTTAAATCTGCTAAGCCTTTACATTAAACCCAGCCCACGTCCCACTTTACTAAACCCAAGCCCACACCCTCAATTTACAACTCACGGTTAAAATTAAATAATAAAAACAATAAAAAACCTTTCCCTCCACCCAAGTCCCCCTTTTCACCCAGCAACATAAACCCTAAATCACCCCTCTTCACAATTACCCACTTCCAATCCAATTAACTACAATTATCCTCGTATTAAAGGACAATTTAGTCAATTAACCTCACCCTGACACCGTGTCAGAGAAGGATAGCAAGGGAATGATACGTGGCATGATTTGATTGGTGGAGACGCGTCATCAAGTGAATTGAAGGCTTCTGATTGGACGAGTGGTGTCATATGGGATCAATTTGGGATATTCTTGGAAGATGCTGGTTCTGGATGCTTCTCCAGACGCTCCTCTCTTCTTCTCAGGCTATATATAGAAGGCTCCTCTTTTCATTTCGTTTGGTTAGCTAGTTAGAGAGTGGTAGCCAGTTTAGGAGTATAATTTTAGTGTAATTTTGTTTTCTTTATATTTCAGACTTGTAATTGTACTCATTTCAGTTTTTAAATAAAATCAGTTTACATTTTAAATTCCTTGCAATTTCAAATTCAAAGCATTTAGTTGTTTCAAAATTGTTTTAAAGCTCATTTACACATTTCCAGTAGCTCAAATCAGATGTTTGCAGTAGTTAGGTAGTTTGCTTCAGCTTGAATTTGGTAAAAAAGCTCTGGTCAATGAAAGTTAACGGTTAGTCGTGGTGATGTATTCTGGTTATGGACTGCTGATTAAGCCTATCTTAAAGATAGGCTTTGACTGGTGTTTAATCCTATTTCAGTTAGGGTTCCAATTTGTAAGATCTCCTTTTGTTTTTCTTCATTCTAAATTGTTCATATCTGTTTGATTAGCTTTGTTCTGTGTAGCTACTTGTTATAATTGCCTAGTTGTGTTATTTTAATGCTTAATTTGATCTATGATATTCATGTGTTAGTAGCTTGCTTTTATTTCATAGTTTATTGCTTTGATGTGGTAGATTTGCATTACTGTGTTCCTAGTGTTAATTGTTGGAATTTGATATTGATTTAGCTTCTACTACTGTTTTTACACCTGATTGGATCAGCAGTTCAGTAGTTATTGGTCTAAAACTGTGATTGATAGTGTAACTGTTAGTGATTAGTAGTGTTTGGATCAGTTCTCTTTCTTGTGTACAAGTTTGTTTTAGGACATCCAGTTAGTGTAGATAGTTTTATATAGTTGCATGTAGGTATTTTGAAGCATAATACTCATAGGTTTCAGCTTAAAAGTCAAACATCACTTGTATGATCAATATCAGTTAACTGATTGGATATTTGGTTTGCATAAGCTGATCATTAGTTACGTATTCTATCACTTCAGCTTAATTGGGTTAGATTTTAGCTTAATATTACATTTCTAGTCTTATTTGATCATAAAATCTAAAAAGTCAAAAATTCATAAAATCTAAAAAGTCAAAAATTTCAGTTTCTTATAAATGACATAAACTCTTTGAACACTTGTAGAATTTAATAATAGTAGAAAATAGCTTTTGAAAGTGGATTTGTTAACATTTGTGGCTTGTGTAACAAGTTCAATGAGGAAATTACAGTTTGGTTTACAATTGTTCACTAGAAATCATGCTTGAACTTGCTTAACTGACCACAAAACTTCCCTGTACCAGGGGAGTCAGTTGCCTTTACCATATTTCATTAGCTTGTTTCTGATTCATTTCTTTGTTTCTTTGAGAGTTTTTTGTGTCCCTTTGCAGCTAGTAGTACAGGTCAACTTTTGCCCCCATAGGTTTCTATTTTAGTACTTATTTGTACTGCTTATTTGTTGCTGCTAGTAGGTAGTTTACTCTTGTTTTGCTGATTTTACATTGGGACTGAAATGATGATTGTTGGTTAGAATTCTGAGTTTGATAGTTGTTTCTGAGCATCTTTGAGTTTTTTTTTAGTGGTTCTCATGTTTTCTATGCCTCTGGCTTATTCTTCTTCACAACTGCTTATTCATAGTGCTTATTGCAAACTGCTACTTGTTCCATTTAAGAACTTCTGTGTGATTTCTGGTCTTAATTATTTTTGTTTGAGTTCTTCTTAGTCCTAGAAATCTTCTGTGAAAGTTTTAGGTATTTTGGATTTAAGTGCTTATTAATAAGCACTTATTCCAAACTGCTTATTTTCTAAAAAGCACTTTTCTGCTTATTTGTCCATTTTTCTTATTTTTCATAGATTTCATATAATATTTTAGATTTTCTGTAAAAATTTCAGATTTTTCTCATTAGTTTTACTATATCTTTTCTATTTTCTTAGAATTTAATCATTTTAAATTCATAATAAATCCAAAAATTCAAAAATAATTTTCATTTTTCTTTTAAAAATAGTTTTCAGATTTATAAGATTTTTCAAAAGTAGATTTGTATTTTTTTAGACCATTTTTCCATTTATTAGATTTTAATCATTTTTAAATAGTTAAAATAGTTTTTAATTCATAGAAAATAAATAAAAAGTCAAAAAAATATTTTTCTTTTTCTAAAAATTCTTTTTAGTTGTTTAAAGTTTTTAGAAATTTTTTTCACATTTTTAGGATCATTTTTAAATAAAAGTCGCGTTTTATTTCGTACGTTACGTTTTAATATTTCACGTTTGCATTTCCATTATCTGATTTTTGATCTTTGTGCATTCATAGCTTGTACTATGTGCTTTATTTGATATATCTTTGTGTTAATTGAATTTCTTCTCCACTATTTTCATTTTACACTTTTCACAAACACGGTTTATCATTCACGATAAACAATTTTCCATTTAACCTTCACTGAGACACGACCCGAGTGATTTCTTATTTGTTGAGAAATTACTTGGTTATTATATATACTATACACGACACATCAGTACTATAAAAAAGGAAAATAGTGCACTTACTATTAGTGGTTGCATGTATCAGAAAACAACATTTCAAACAAATTTACACTTCGTGACTCAAAATTTGGTGTAACCCATGCCACACCTAACTTCCATGTAGATCCATCCTCGGATACTTGGTAGTGTTTGCTTATACACTTCAGTTTTTGCCTAAGATCAACACATGTCAAATACCTCATGTGTATCGTACGAGATCTATTTAGTAAGCTAATGGTGCGTTATTGAGTTTTAGACCAAAAGAAAAGAAAGTAAAAAAAGAAGAATAGAGGAGTAAAGGAAAGAAAAGATTAAAAGATTATTAAAATTATTTGTATTCTTGAGTTGAAGGAAAAGAAAAACAAATTAATAAGATTATGTGTTTTTTGAGTTGTGAAGAATGGAAAAAGAATACTCCCGTTATACTTATGTTTAAATGTTTAATCTTTAAAGTTCAAAAAGTAAAGACAATCTTGTATTGATATGTAAAACATTATTATCGTTCAATTTCCTCATATTTTCAGTAAGCTAATGGTGCGTTCTTCAGTTTTAAACCAAAAGAAAAAGAAAAGAAAGTAAAAAAAAGAAGCATATATAGGTAAAATAAATAAAAGATTAAAAGGTTAGTAAATTATTTGTGTTATTGAGTTGAAGGGAAAAAAAAAAAAAAAAAAAAAAAAAAAAAAAAAAAAAAAAAAAAAAAGTTTATGTGTTTTTGAATTGTGAAGAATGAACAAAATAAATAATAAATAAATAAAATGATTCATTATACTTATGTTTAAGGTTCAAAAAGTAAGGACAAAAGCCTTATTATCTTTACATTTATTCTTATTTTTTAAGAGAACTTTTAGCTCAAATTTATTTTTCATTTCTTTCTTTATCATTTCTTTCCGATCTTCAAAAAAAAATTGAAAAAGTCAAAATCAAGAACGAGATTATTTAAGGATGAAAAAAAGAGAAAAGATAAAATGACAAAAATACTTTCGTGTGCAACTTATGTGAGGGAGACAACGAGATTATTTAACTGTGTTATGTTTTTGGACACAAAAGTGCAAAAATCCAAAGATTGGGGAGGTGTGGAGTAACTTTTCAACAAAGAAGACTACCCGTAAAATGTGCATATACCAAACTACCAGAGTGACTAATGGTGCAATTACATTAAACTAAAATATCCCACCTATATAAAACAAGGTTGGGTTTTGGAAAGTTGACCCCTCAAAAATACTTAAAACTCGACACCTGGCATTTATTTCTAATCTACGGTCCTTAATCACTAACACCCCTAAAAATACTCACCAACATTTAATACAAACACAATTTTCTCCCCAAATCCAATTCGTTTAGATCAAAAAGGCCGATCAATTAACCCTAAATCATTATAATTCACACACATTTTATACCCAAATATCCTTTTTCATCATCAATTCATCCCTGAAATAAATCATAACCGAACCATTAAACTCTAAATCAATTCATCCCCAATATCATTTATCATGATCAATTCATCCCCCAAAAAATGATAACCGAAACATTTAACCATAAACAGGTTTACAACAATTCAGTTTACCCTAAATCAATTCATCACCAATCTTTTAGTTAGCGTTTTGTGATTGGGATTTCGGCTGAAGTTTTATATCACAACACTATTGTACCAGGTTAAATTTTAATTTTATATTTTTATTTTGATAATCTAAAAAATTTGCTCCTCGAATTTACCGAGAATTTGAATTACATTAGTAATGGGAATCTTAGTTGTAAACTTAATTGCAATGTTCATGTGTTTGATTCTATATGTTTGGATTTAGTTATTGGATGAAGTTATGTCTTTTGGGTGTTTGGATGTGTTGTTAAGTCCACACATGGTTTGGTATTAGATAGTAATATAATCCGAGTTTATGAACACCAAGTGTTTGATATAATGCATAAAAACATTACATGTTTTGAATCATTCCTAACATTGTAGTCCATGATTTGTTTTGCTTAAGGTTGTAGATAAATGATTTTTAGTATATATGTTTGACAGTAAACACACATACTTTCTGGTGACTTTTTAGTATATATGGTTTGTGCAGTTAATTATATTCTTTCTTCTGTTTGTGAATGTCGCAGGTTAATTATGAACTATTTTGTGTACAACCAGAGAATGCTCGGTTACACATAGTAGAGAGAGTAAAAATGCTCGAAGGCGAGCTGTAGCCAAAACTAAACGGGAAGAAAAGTGGAAGAGATATCGTGAAATGGTAATAACTCGGTATGCGTTATTCAATTTATTGTAAGTTTTCTTTTTAATGATAGTAAAATTAAGTTGTTAGAGTAACATAGTTTGTATGTCTTATATATGATATTTTGTTAGTTGACTACTATAAACCATGACACAAATTACATCCATTGTGCTAATCGGTATATGAAATGAACATATTTAATAAAGTATCTTATATAATTCATGAATGAAACTTATGTTTAATAAAATCCGTTTAGACGTGTCATTAGATTATTGAACTCCTATATGGTTTAGCAATTTTGAGAATGTTTGGAGGTTTGGGATTGGCTTATTGAAACCATAAATTGGTGAGCTACATTAGATATCGAAGGTGATGATAATATTGGGATGATCTTATGTTCACAACCCAATGATGGTAAGTCACTAAGTCATTGCTCTTGATGTTAGTCATTCGCTATTTTAATTGAACTATATGTTCATTTGTTGATAGATATTAGTATGTGAAAACATATTTGATTCAATCTTATATTTTTTTAACCTTATTTCTGATGGAGTAAACAAGCTTTTATGGTGGTATTGGTATGATTGGTGCTATTTCTTAGTTATGAATAACATAATATATTTTTTTGTTAGAGTTTGCTATTTTCTTTAACATTTTGGATTTTTAATTTACCTTTTGGGTGAACCTGATTTCGGTGGTGCAGGTTTTGCCTGCTGTCATTATCGTCGGTGCTTCTCGAGAGCATGACATACTTGCTGGAATATGAGATGTTGTTGTTGCGTTTATACGGAAAATGAAGCCACAGAGTGATGGACACCATGATTGCTTTTTGTGTTAGAATTTTGTATATAAGATCATTTCTTGCCAGGTCACCTGAGCTGCAGTCTATTAAGGTAAACGATGTAGTTTATTTTTTCATTGAAGCACTGTCATTTGTGCCTTCATATCATGGAAATAATTCTTGATGTTTTAGGTTTCTCCTTTTGANTTATCCTGAAGATATATATCCCATGGATATTGGAAACTATATAGATACTCATACTAATAGTTGGTCAGTTGGGTACAATATAAGTGTATTTTAGATACCCATTAATTAAAGTGTACAAATTGTTTATGTAAAATGTATGTTTGATGTAACTTGGGCAACCAATTTATGTGAGGTTAGGAATTGGGTCGGTTGGGTACATGCTGATTGGGAAAATTTACAATGAGTTGATATGAGTAAATTTGGAGTGACTTCAATCTTCTTTTGCATAAGCTACATTAAAGCTTACTACTGTGATCATCACTGCCACTACTTTTTTGCGCTCGATCTACATGCCTCACACACTTGATGGGTGCCAAATCAAGGGGATTCAAAAAGGTTCCGTGCCCAATTGTCGAGCGGCTACTCCCTCATGATGCACGAGTGTAACAACGGTAAGAAGCTGATGATTGTTCGCATTATCAAGAATGCCGCGAAGATCATGTGTTAAATGATGCAATCAATTAGTGTGTATTCTTATATATGTTTGAGCTTTTTTAATACGGAGTACTTAGTAATTATTGTTTCCATGTGGCTGTAGGCTAAGAGAAGGTGCAACCGAATTCGTTTTGCTGATGTTGTTTGGCATTAGGCTGTTGATATCTCAACTTTAAGATGTGTGACCCTTTTGAGTGCCATGCTAATGACCTGATCAACGCTGCAAAGGGTTTTTTCAACAGGTACATACAACAACTGGCTTTCAATTCTTTATGGAAATTCGTATTATCTTTTCTGTTTACTTATGAATAGGTTAAAGTGTAGTTGTGTTGTATCTTAAAGATGTAAGTATATTTGATTAGTAGAGAAAACACATTTATCTGGCTTAAAAATGAACATATAATATTAATGCATGCAACAATATTTTGTTATAGAATACAAATCAACACACGGGGAGTGATTGGTGATAAAGATTGTATGGATAATTAGATGATGAGTGAGTATAGTAATGTTTCAATAACTACGTTGAACAAATCAACATAACGGATACAACAAAGTGTGGGTCAAACCAACTCACTTGACCCATACTAAAACCATAAGTTCTTACCTCGGCCTGTATTAACCACTTATTTTTCCTAAATGTAATTTTATCAAAGCAACCCAATATGCAAACCTGACATCAGTCACATGTAAGCATAGGAGTTGTGCAACTCGAGTCATGACCTTTTGCTTATTACCTTCATTTTTTATAGGTGAATGTAGAGTATGGTAGTGTAAAAACTTGCACAAAGTTTGAGGCTGAAATATATGTTCTCACAAAGGATGAAAGTGGTCGTCGTACAATCTTCTTATCAAACTACATATCTCAGTTTTATTTGAGGACGGCTAATTTCTCCAAAAAAGTACATTTGTCTGAAAACGTAACCATAGCTATGACTGGAATGGAGATAATTTCACTCCTCCTTTTGGAACTTTGTAGTGATTGTTCTTGAACAAGGCATGTGACATAGAGAAAACCTGTCTTCATTGCTTTGTCCATATATTTTGTACATTATGAGGTTTCTTAAATTTTATGAGATTTGAAAATACAAGCCTGTAGGGCATGTTGTAAGTCTGTTGCTTTTTTATTATTACCTTTTGTAAAATACGGAATGAATAAATGTTTTTGTGAGATTTGAAAATGTTATCCTGTTTATCGCAATCAACTATATGTATTAAAATTGCAGTTTGTAAAAGTATCACTTTATTGTTTTGTTTATCTTATCAAGGTAATCAGGGTTCAAAGCGGAATTAAGCGTATAAAGATTACAACTATTACAATTCTGTAACAAACGTTGTCTATAAAAAAGTCCGTCATTGACTATTAGTTTGTTCTTATTTCTTAGCTAATTTTTGTATAAACAATCCATGTTATTTTAGTTTCCTTGCAGATGTTTTGTAAATTACATTTTACTTTAACTTTTTTTTAACATTATATCATTTAACGTTATTTCTATTAATCATTTTACTACTACTTATATTTTTAACAATTCTTGAAGTTAGCCGCCCATGTAGCGATGATAATCCTATTATGATCGAGCAAGATTATTTACAAATGGCATATTACGTTAACTTTGTATCTTTCAACATTATGTCATTTACGAATTTTATATTTAAATCATATTTGCACAACATTTTTATATTTCATAATAAGACTTAAAGCTAGCCGGCCAACGGCCGGGCCTTAGGCTAGTAAAGAATATGATGCAAGTCAGTTACCAAAAATATACCATCGTACTTTAACTATATTTTACTATGAACACTAAACTGATACAATTGAGTTATATGACCTATCTCGACTTTCGTCTCTAAAGTATAAAATCAGTCTCTAAAGTATAAACAAGATTTATTTCCCTGTTCTAACTTGTCCTCGAGGGATATATTGAAGCTCCTTCAGATCGAGCTTATATCTGACAGAAGGTTCACTATACACTATACTGTGTATGAGATTTGTGTTGACAAGAATTAAGTTTTGTGTTGAAATTAAACATTGATATTCAATTTTTTACAATGTTTTCAAACGACTCGCATCATTTTTTTAATGAGATCGATCTTGAAGGATAATCTCATCAAATTTCTATCATCTTTGTTCGTAGCTTTTTTTCCACTACGATTATGAAAGCATAAGCTTTCACACAAGATTTCAAATAACACAACCCCCAAAGAGTATACGTCTACCCCAAATAGGTATACGTCTGACTCTTTTGTTAGTTGGCCTATCAACAAAGGCCACATGTCTACCCCAAAAGAGTATACGTCTGACTCTTTTGTTAGGGTACCTATCACCAAAGACGACAGACAAAAAAGCCAAGGGTACACACAACATCGTTGGTTAAAGGGACTGATTTTTGAAAGCCCCGAATCACAGACTTTAGCGTTCCAAATCTTATTTAATAATAAGATGTTGGCGCTTTTTATATCGCGGTGAAGTACTGTGTATTGAGTCCCCTTTGTTATTATGAATGTAGTTTAGCCCACATGCAACACCGACACATATCTGGCCATGTTAGAGCACCGACCCTTAGATGTCGATCGAGACTTTCCATAGTATCTCATAAACAAGGATTTTCTCATTATCATCGCCACAAAATTACGAAGAGAGACAAGTGTTTCATGTGTGTAATGAGAAACCATCATGAACTCTTTGTGCAAGTTGCCACTTTCGATAACATTGGTGTCCTCGAAGTTTTTGGTGGCTAATTCTATCTCCTCCATATATCGAAATTCCTCCAGGAAAGCTGGCATCATCTGTTGATCAAATAATAATGACATTAATCATATCGAGTGATCTAAGTAGTCGATCTAGAAAGGAGATGCAAAAGAACATGACGAATTTGGGACAACACACTTTTTGCTAGTACCTAATCTAATATCCACTGAAGCCGCAAAATAATGCTTAAGTAACATGACATTATTGTTCATACTGTTTGCTATGTATACATGGAAGCTACAGCTACTTTATCATAAGCCACTTATGCATATAGTTTTTCTCAACTAATCCTAGTTGTATAAATAAAGTATGAGGCACTTATACATATATATATTGGAGTAATAAAATCAAAAACAATTTATAAACAATGTAAAACATAAAATACAACTTGTTCATGTGCAATAGTTTCATTGCATATCATACAAACATAACAATAAACATGACACACATACAAATATACATACCAAGTATATTAAATCGATTAAGCTAAAACATATATGGGAATATGAGATTAACATCATGACTTTAGAGAGTACTTACGTTTGTAACATGACCATCAAAGCATCTTGAGATCACATCGATTAAGGAAGTGAGTATTTTGTGTTTGAGTGTGTATGTGTGTTGGGTTGGTCTAGATATATAGATTAGATTTTACGGATTGCTTAGATTGGATCTGAAGGGAACATTTAAGAGCCACAAGTCAACACCTAACCGAAGTGGTACCAGAAGATAAATTATTAAAGTACCGCACGAAGTTGCAAAGAAATGGACGTAGCATCATCAAGCTTGACTTTTTTTGGTTAAGTGAAGTGGTAATTATGTGAACGTAAAAAGTTAAAAGAATAAAAATGGTGACACTTTGGCCCGTATTTTCCGGTTCAGCAAATTGTTTAATTAAGCGTTGCAAAAACTATACTTTAAACAATAGGGAAAATGATAAAAAAATACATTGAACTTGACACTTTTTACCATTGTATGTTGCCAATTATTTTTTTTTTCATTGTAACACAAAACTTGACATTTTTTGCTATTGTATGTACTAAGCGTCGCATCGTTAGTCCTTTACACTAACGGTCGTTAGTAAATAACTTAAAATTCCGTTTTCTTCCGATTTTACACGTTTTCATCCGTTTTCTTACGTTTTTGTCCGATTTTACACGTAAAAAAACGGAAGAAAACGTAAAAAACCGGGTGAAAACGTAAAAAACGAGCGTAAATGTAAAAAAACGGACGAAAACATAAAAAACGGACGAAAACGTAAAAAACGGAAGAAAACGAAAAGAAAACCGGGAAAACGTAAAAAAACGGGCGTGAACGTAAAAAAAGGACGAAAACGTAAAAACGGAAGAAACAAAAAAAACCGGTGAAAACGTAAAAAAAAAAATTGGGCGTAAACGTAAAAAAACGATGAAAATGTAAAAAACGAAAGAAAACGTTAAAAAAACCGGGTGAAAACGTAAAAAAAACCGGGCGTAAACCGTAAAAAACGGACAAAAAGGTTAAAATGAAAGAAAACGTTAAAACCGGGTGAAACGTAAAAAAAGTGTAAACGTGAAAAAAACGGACGAAACGTTAAAAAAAAGGAATAAACGTAAAGGTTGAAAACTAAAAACCGGGTCAAACGTAAAAAGCGGCGTAACATAAAAATTGGACGAAAGTGTAAAAAAGGGCCGAAGCGTAAAAAGAAAACGGCGAAAACTAAAAAAGGGGTTGAAAACGTAAAAAGCGTAAACGTAAAAAAAAAAGGACAAAAACGTAAAAAAACGACCGAAAACTTAAAAAACGGCGAAAACCGTAAAAAAACGGAAGAAAACCGTAAAAACGGGCGTAAACTAAAAAACGGACGAAAATGAAAAAACGAGAAAACGTGTAAAATGACAAAACGTAAGAAAACGGATGAAAACGTGTAACGGAAGAAAACGGAATTTCAAAGTTATTACTAAACGACCGTTAGTGTAAAGACTAACGATGCGACGCGTAGTTAACATACAATCAGAAAAAATTCAGTTTGTGTTAACATGAAAAAAATTAGTTGACACCATACAATGTAAATAAGTGTCAAGTTCAAACTGTATTGATTTTCAAATCTTCCATGATACTTTGTACTCGACAAACCAACTCCGTTTTAATTTACTACACTTTCTTGATCCGTGCTAAATATGATACATGAAAATTTTGTTTTTGCGACAAAAGCTACTAAATTAGATGTGTCGAATTGCCTGTTTTAAATGACGCTTACTTTTGCTAAAATGGTTGCTCATGTGGCAATTAATATGTATTACATATTTTTTCCTTTCTTTTGAATCATCCTCAACCTCTTCACTTTTCAACATTCCTCCGTCCTTCAACACATCGATAAACCACCCCACTTACCATCATGGCCATTGTTTCTGTACCTAAAACCCATTGTCTTTGCCATCAACCATTGTGGTAAAACATTGTAATAACCTATTTATCACACATTGTCAAAATTTTGATTATCAATTGGCAGCTTAAATATATATAGGCAAAAACAATAGGTGTGGGTCAATTTTATTATGAGAAGTATAAGTATAACTATTATTAAGTGTATAAAAAGCATCCAATCTTGCCACATTTTTTTATTGTAAGCACTCCACTTTTTTAACCTTTTGTCATTTCCCCGAAAAAAACCATTTTATTTTTTTTTTCTTTAAAAAACGTAAATTAAACAACGATTTCCATGATTTTCGGCTACCCCCTCCCCTCTTCTTTATAAGACAAAACCGAATAACAATCTTTAAGAGTAACAATGAGCCCTACGGTCCAACAATGTTATAACAAACCAATGCTGCACTTAATAAAACAAACCAATGACCTACAATCAACCCGTCAAATAATCAAGTAAATTATTGTAATAGTCATTATACTCAGCGATTACTTATGCTATAGATTATGCTGGTTGATAGACAATAACCCACAATCAAAGTAAGGTGTCACCGGTAAATTTTCAATGAGCTAATTGGAGATTAATTTAGCNAAACCGATAACAATTTTAAGAGTAAAATGAGCTACGGTAACAATGTATAACAACCAATGGGCACTTAATAAACAAACAATACCTAACATCAACCCGTCAAATAATAAAGTAAATTACTTGTATAGTCACTATACTAGCGATATACTATAGGATTTCATGGTTGATAGAAAATAACCACAATCTAAGTAAGTGTCACCGGTAACTTTTCATGAGCTAATTGAGAATTAAGTTTAGCATTTTTATTTGAAATTAAGATGTGTTTGGTTTGTTCAAGGCATTCGTCTTTAGGAGTGTGATATCTTAATGAGATTGTCTTGTAACCCACCATGTGGGTGGTTTACATTATGGCTAGGCTTGTTCAAATCAAACCTAATAAACGATAGTACCCAAACATTATATTGATATCGAATTTATATATAAACGCTGTAACCATGAGATTCTTCTTTTAACTCACAGATAGAACTTGCAAACAATATTCTGATCAAGCTTTAAACATGGACCCAAGAAACAATTGTAAAAAGAATAGTTCATAAGAATACTTAGTCACGAAAGCATGTCTTGGCTGCATTGAATAATAAGCTTTATACGCTGACGAAAAGCAGTAAGAGTTCGGCGTAGTTGCATGTGTTTATTTTTTTCGTTGTTTTTTTGAACGGCGAGAATTTCAACTTAGACTCAACCACCCTCCAAGACGAAGGGCCCTCCCCACCCCTTGGCCAGACTATGTTGTCTTAACCGGGCCCACGCTGGCGCAAGCGAGGATCAACGGATTCGCGAGGAAACCGTACCGCCTCCACACAAGATTCCTTGCTGGAGTAACGGCCGGATTAAAACCCCGCTAATGCTCAGATTCGAACCCCAGCGGCTAGGTCTAAGGGCTCTCCTCTTCATTGCATCATATCTCCGGAACAATATGATCCGCAAGTGGACCACAAGTGAGGACTTCCCGGGTGGTCACCCACCCGGTACTACTCCCACTTATGGCTCGCTTAACAAGTTAAGCCCCACCCACTAGACCACAAGTCCTTTGATTTGCATTGTGTTATTTAACCATACTTTATAATCATTTGGCAATTGTTGTTCCCAATCTATATATCTTTAAAATTTGATAATAGTTGCATATCCGCCATAGCAGGGGCGGAACCGGGGGTTTTCGCGGGTGCCCAGGACCCTATGGATTTTTTCGATGTAGTGCAAAAAAAAAAAAAAATCATTTTTCTTTAATGCATCTTAAATGCACCCGAACCATCGAAATGTGAATCCATATTACGGTTTCAAAAAATTTGTGCACCTAGTCATATTTGGTTCTGTTTTTGACCATAGTATTATCCAAAACTTCATGTTCTTATTATAAATTATAAAACATACAATTAATATCAGAGTTTCATTGACTGGATGAAAATACATACACGAAAGTGTTCTATTTTATCCCATGAAAGTATTCTCTAGGCTCTAGGTGAGTCGTATGAATAGGTCCAACAAGATACACAATGTGTCTACCCGTTTCTAAAGCTTTTGTCATATAAAAATTTCATAAGCTTCTGTCATAAAAATGTCATTTTTCAAAAGTAACTCAAATGCAAAAAAGTCATTGTATATCTATTTTGGTATTTTCATTTAACTTCCCATTAAAGTTGCCGTTACATATTTACAATGAAATAGTATTAGATATCTGAACACAAAAGTAAAATAAAGAAAATTATGTAAATGAGTGCAAATATTTGCCATGTTTACTTTCTCCAGCCACTTATAAACATCTAAACTATATTTTTCGATCCATAGTAATTAACTTAGCAAAACTGATACAATCTAGTCTATGACGACCCATCTTCACTCCAAGGTGTGAAACTAATTATTTCTCTCATTGTTCTAACTTGTACTCGAGGGGATATATCGAAATTCCTTCCAATTGAGTGACCTTACAACTATTTTACGATCAAGAGTAAACTCGTACAATTCAATCATCATCCACTCATCTTCACTTTCGTCTCTAAAGTACGAAAGTAAGTTTTTGTCTCCTTGTTAACTTGTACTCGAGGGATATATCGAAACTCCTTCCAATCGAGCTTAAAATTAACATAAGGTTCACTATACCGTCGTGTATGAGATTTGAGGTGTCAAGAATTGAGCTATGTGTTTGAGATTTCTGCAAACATCGATATGCGATTTCCTGAAAAGCATAACCTGTCACACAGTAGTTCAAACAATACAACCCCAAAAGAGTATACGTCTGACTCTTTTGTTAGGGTACCTATCACCAAAGACGACAGATGTAAAAACTAAGGGTATACACAACATCATTGTTTAGAGTACGCGATTTATGAATGCCCTTAATGAGAGACTTCAGCTTTCCTAATCTCATTTAATAATAAGATGTTGCTGCTTTTTATGTCACGGTGAAGTGCTCTATGTTGTGTCCCCTTTCTTATTATGAATGTAGTTTAGCCCACATGCAACACCAATACATATCTAGCCTCGTAAGAGCACCAACCTTTAGATGGCTATCAAGAATTCCATAGTATCTCATAAACAAGGATCTTCTCATAATCATGGCCACAAAATTACGAGAAGAGACGAGAGTTTCATGTGTGTAATGAGAAACCATCATGAACTCTTTGTACAAGTTCCCACATCTACCACTTTCGAAAACATTGGTGTCCTCGAAGTTTTTGGTGGCTAATTTTATCTCCTCCAGATGTCGAAACTCCTCCAGGAAAGCTGCCATCATCTGTTGATCAAATAATAATGACATAAATCAAATCGAGTGATCTAAGTAGTCGATCTAGAAGGGAGATGCAAATGAACATGACGAAGTTGGGACAACATACAAACATTTATTATTTCAGGCATATAAACTTTGCTAATACCTAATCTTATATCCACTGAATTCAAGTATCCATGAAAAGAAGCAAAACATGTATTAAGGCTACATCTATACTACATATAATGTAGGGATGAATCTCTCTCTTCTTAGTCTTAAAATTAAGACTTACAAGCTATACTGCTTATTGTACAATACACAAAGCACTATAATTATCTTTCTCATCAATTTTAATTTTAAGACTTACAAGTCTTAAAGCTTAATGTACAAAATATAAAGCACTATTAATTATGTGGTCAAAAATTTAATGTAATCAATTAATTAATTAATAAATACAATTAATGCAGTTATTAAAACACCACGTACATAAGAAATACAAATTATCAAGCATATTGTACAAACAGCTTAAACATAATTTATGCATTAAATGTTACTAATACAAATAATAAAACACATTATACAAATATTCAAGCTCGAACGGGCAACGGGCCAAATGGGTCGGAGCCCGAACGGGCATGGGCCAAACAGGCATGGACAAAACGGGCACGGGCTAAACGAGCACGGGCCAAACGGGGTCATGTTATACAAATGACTTTAAAAAAGACCGAAAAGACGAAAAAAAATTCCTTAGTTAAGGAGTTGAAATACGTCACATGAAATTCTTGATATCCGTAAATTTATTGTCAAAAAGAAGATAATAAACTAAAATACATAATTCACTGGAAAATATTATTTCAGGGTACCCGCCGCCGCAACGCGCGTGTACCCTGCTAGTATAATTTGATCAGTCAACTAGTCAAGCCGCAAAATAATGCTTAATTAACAGGAGGGATAATGAACATGACATCAATGTTCATATTGTTTGCTATGTATACATAGAAGCTACAGCTACTTTATTATAAGCCACTTATGCATATAGTTTTTCTCAACTAATCCTAGTTGTATAAATAAAGCATGAGACACTTATACTATACATATATTGGAGTAATTACGTTTCAAAGCTCATACACACTTTAATAACAATCCCAGACAATAGACAAACCTAATAAATTCGATAACAATTTAAAAACAATGTAAAACATACAACTTTTTCATGTGCAATAATTTCATTGCATATATCATACAATCATAAGAATAAACATGACACACATACAATTACAAATATACATACCAAGTATATTAAATCCATTTAGCTAAAACATATATGGGAATTTGAGATTAATATCATGAGTCATGACTATAGATAGTACTTACGTTTGTAACATGTCCATCAAAGTATCTTGAGATCACATCGATTAAGGAAGTGAGTGTTTTTGTGTTTGATTGTGTATGTGTGCTGGGTTGGTCTAGATATATAGATTAGATTTGAGGGATAGCTAGATTGGATCTGAAGGGAAGTTGCAGACGCAAGTACTTAAAAGAGCACAAATCAACACCTACCACGTGGTACCAACTACAAAGATAATTTAAAATAAATAAATAAATAATACTGCAGGAAATTGCAAAGTAAATGTAACCATGTTACATCACACTAACATTTTTTTTTTTTTTTTTTTTTTTTTTTTTTTTTTTTTTTTTTTTTTTTTTTTTTTTNAAATCAAATTATCCACGAAATTAGCAAGATTTTTTTTTTTTTTTTTTTTTTTTTTTTTGATTTTTTTTTCAAAGAAATTGCAAGACCTTACTAGGTTTGTTGAAAAACTAGCAATGCTCATCTTGTTAATTAAAAATAATAAAAATAAAAATCGCAAGACTTTGCTAGTTTTCAATGTTGCGATTTTTTTTTAAAAGAATCGCAAGGTCTTGCAATTTTCATGGGTAGCTTGGTTTTTTGGATAAAAATTGAGTATTTGATATAGTATGTTTATAAGATTGGTTATTTCTATCATTTTCTCATATAAAAATGTTAAGAAATATGGCTCTCAGAATGTTTTATCTTTTACTTACTTTCTCCCTTAATAAGTGATGCAAACTGTAAACACCCGTAATTTTCCAAATATTATTTTAATAATAGTTTTTCATTACTTATCTAATTAGCTGCGCATATACGAGCTCACTTGACTAAATCACGGGAAGGTACCTCGCGTACAGTGACACACATTAACATTTGCAGACAATTTATTTTTATCAGAAAATGTGAATTATAAATTTTCTGACAGTTACTGATGATTAAAACTCAAAAATGAGAGGCTATCTCGCATTTACTGAAAAATGACACCACACGCGTACCGACACCGACATAGGAACGGCATAAAATTAATAATTGATATCCAGAGTCGATAAATGTGTTTCTATATTATCCTATAAACACATTCTCAGAAATTATATTTTTCCGCGATCACGCCAAACCAAAATACCACGATGATATTGGAGCTCAACGGAACACGAAATACACGAAATAAACCTAAAATTTATCAGCCCCTTTTTCTTTTACAACACAGCCGACCTATCTTGTCCAAATTATACATGGATACATCATACATGTATATTAGTAAATGAAAGTGACATGATATGCAAAAGATGCAATTTACTCAAAATAGGCACACCATTATTTTACCTTATAAAACTTGGTCACAAAAATTTCCCTTGCTTTTTGTTGTGTTCATCGAGCACTACCCTTCATCACATGCCAGCTTAAGTTTTTGCAAATTGAAAGTGACAACTCATTTATTTGTTTTATGACCATAAAATTGAACACACAACTAGGATATACTTTATATTCAATGGTCAAAAACTTGCTTTCTTGATCCATNCGTGGCTAAATTGGAATGGTAATTTTGACTTGGTGGGTGTTTGTGTAAGTTTGTTTTTGGTGTTTTATAGCTTATTTTATAAGTTTTAATCCATGGTATTAGGCTTTTTAGAGTAACTTAGCTTTTGTGCTTAAGCTTATCCCAAACACCCCCTTATAAGCATTCTTTTACTTTTCTTCGTAAGGGGTGTTTGGATAAGCTTTTTTTAGGGGCTTAATAGCTTTCTGAAGGTGTTCCTATAACTTATTTTCATGAGCGTATGTACTTTTTTATGGATGAAAATTAGCTTATCTTTTTATGGATGAAAATTAGCTATTAAGTATCAGGTTCTAAATCATGTATTTAAACTTTTGGTCTTAATATAGAGTGAATCAAAGTCTGAAGGTGGGGGTTTGCTGTAATGTTTATGTTGCAACATAGCTCTCAACCATAAACTCATCAATTTAGAGCTCGGTAAGTACTTGAACTATTTCGCATATACACAACACATACTCCACTTAAGGCACATAAAATTGCAAACTTTAGTGTCGTGAATATGTTACAGTCTAATGCTATAGCCGATAGGCTACAACTCCATAACGTTAGTGATGATATTAAAAACAAATATTGCATAACTTTTCTTAAGGTTAGAAGTTTGAATGTGTTTGAGTACCTTAAATTTGCCTCTTTTATGTTTCCTTATCTAATTGATAATTTCTCTATCATACGGGCAAATGACAAAAAAAATGCATCGAACTTGAGACATTTTGTCATTGTGTGTAAACTATTTTTTTATTGCAACACGAAACTTGACACTTTTTGTTATTGTATGTATCCACGTCAGCTAAACGTCGCATCGTTAGTCTTTATACTAACGGTCGTTAGTAAATAACTTAAATTCCGTCTTCTTACGTTTTTATACATTTTCATACGTTTTCGACCCTTTTTTTTACGTTTTTGTCTGTGTTTACACGTTTTCGTCCATTTTCTTAGGTTTTCATCCGTCTTTATACGTTTATACACGTTTTCGTCCATTTTTATTCATTTTCGTCCGTTTTCTTACGTTTACGTCTGTTTTTACATGCTTTTTTTTCCGTTTTTACATGTTTTCGTTCATTTTTACAAGTTGTCAATCGTTGTTACACGTTTTCAATCGTTCTTACGTTTTCTTGCGTTTTCATATGTATTTGTCCGTTTTTATACATTTTTGTTCGTTTTTGTATTGGTCCGTTTTTACACGTTTTCGCCAGTTTTCTTACGTTTTTTTGCGTTTTCTTACGTTTTCATTTATTTTCATTCGTTTTTGTACGTTTTTCATCCATTTTTACACGTTTTAGTTCTTTTTATATGTTTTTATCCGTTTTGTACGTTTTCATCTAGAACGATTGAAATGTATAAAACGAGCGAAAACGTACAAAAACAGACGAAAATGTGTAAAACGGATGAAAACTTATGCAAACGAACGAAAACATATTAAAAGAGACGAAAACGTGTAAAGATAGACACAAACGTATAAGATGAATGAAAATGTATAAAAACGGAAGAAAACAAATGAAAACGTATAAAAACAGATGAAACGTGTAAAAACAGATGAAAACGGTCAAAAAGGTGCAAAAATGAATGAATACGATTAAAAACGGACGAAAACGTGTAAAAACAAACGAAAACGTAAGAGAACGGACGAAAATGTGTAAAAACAGACGAAAACATGTAAAAACGGCCGAAAATGTATAAAAACGGATGAAAGCGTAAGAAAATGGACGAAAACATGTAAAAACAGACGAAAACGTAAAAAAAATGACGAAAACATGTAAAAACGGACGAAAACGTAAGAAAATAGATGAAAACGTAAGAAAACGGGCGAAAACGTTTGAAAACGTAAGAAAACGGAATTTTAAGTTATTTACTAACGGCCGTTAGTGTAAAGGACTAACGATGCGACGTTTAACTGACATGGATACATACAATAACACAGTTTCAAAAGTTTTGTGCTACAATGAAAAAAAATAGTTGGCTACACACAATGATAAAAAGTGTCAAGTTCGATTCATTTTTTTGTCATTTGCCCTATTTAAACAATATATGAAACCTAATCATGTGATCAATCATTAATTCATTACAATTAGATTTTTGCGTCTTACTACACCTTGAGCCTTTCAAAACATTCATAGTGGGAATGTGTATAATAACCCGTAATTTTTCGGACTATTTTTTTTAGTGAAGATATTTATTATATAATTTTTTGACTTATACCGATGATTAAAATATATAAACGAGAGGTTTTGTTGCATTTACTGAAAAATGACACCACACGCGTACCGACACCGACATAGGAACGGCATAAAATTAATAATTGATATCCAGAGTCGATAAATGTGTTTCTATATTACTCCTATAAACACATTCTCAGAAATTATATTTTTCCGCGATCACGCCAAACCAAAATACCACGATGATACTGGAGCTCAACGGAACACGAAATACACGAAATAAACCTAAAATTTATTAGCCCCTTTTTCTTTTACAACACAGCCGACCTATCTTGTCCAAATTATACATGGATACATGTATATTAGTAAATGAAAGTGACATGATATGCAAAAGATGCAATTTACTCAAAATAGACACACCATTATTTTACCTTGTAAAACTTGGTCACAAAATTTTCCTTGCTTTTTGTTGTGTTCATCGAGCACCACCCCTCATCACATGCCAGCTTAAGTTTTTGCAAATTGAAAGTGACAACTCATTTATTTGTTTTATGACCATAAAATTGAACACACAACTAGGATATACTTTATATTCAATGGTCAAAAACTTGATTTTCTTGTTCCATATATGATGCTGAGAACCAACAGGACACACACAATTATTTTCAATCAAAATTTGCGAAAAGAAAAGTTATATTTGAGTTAGAGCAAGTTTGAAAGCGTCTTGAGTTTTCTTGGAAGTAATTTGGCATTTTTGGTATTCCTTGGCCTTGGTTAATCGACTACTGAGCAACCTTGTAAGTATTCATTTAAACTTAATCTTTTGTGTCCTTAAATTATTTATGTAGCAAATAATTATTTATGTTTGTTAAACATGTTAAGAATTAAAGATTGAAAGTTACGATCTTATTCTTTACACAATATACCATCGACATACATATATAATTAAGAGTAACAGTTGGTGTTTGAGCTTGTGTGGTAACTGAGAATTTATAACACAAAGAAAAACTTAATCCAAGAGTTGGCTCAAGACTTGGAACATGCTATTTGAATATCTAACCTATGAACTATTTTGTTTATTGGCTTAGTTGAAAAACTTTGGTCTAAAGAATACGTTGGGTTGTGTTTGCGTCATGTGGTCGAGCCACTGTTGCGTCAACAGTGGGTGCTTTTGGTTGCTTATCGTTGCCTCAAAAATATTTATCTCAACATTTGGAAACCCATTTGATAAGCTACAAACTAAATGGTTGGAGGTGTTGTGTTTGAGCCGAGAGTGAGATAGGCCGAGAGCCCGAGCCGGGTCCATTAAGGATCTCGGTTTGCTTATTTTGTCCAAACCCGAACCTAGTGATTATTTCGTAACTTGTTTGGTTTTGATACTACTTATTTGGAAAATTTATTGGATCGAGTCTAAAACTATTTTTGTGTCGGCTTTGCTTATTTTTAGTCAATGAGAGTCAAAGTGCTTCTTTCCAAAACTATCTTACTTTTATGCTTATTTAACTCGTCGTATATTTGATACACTCAATTGTGACTTATTTTGAAACTTATAAGTTAATACACATTTGGAAATATTAATGGTAAAATTGTAATATTGAGATTTTGGGAAACTAAAACATTCATGCCCGATGTTCATCAAATATATATATATACTTAGTGTATTTATACATAACCCGACTAAAAGACAAAAAATATATATATATATATATATATTATACTTCAACTAACCATCTTATGTTAATACAAACAAACAAACATTTTTATAACTACATGATTTATGATCCCCTTACTATTTTATTTTCGTTAACTTATACTTATAAATATACTATTAGTTAACGACATCCTTATAGTCTGGCCACATCTATTTTTCACGGTGCTTTACTTATGATTACTTTCCGTACATAGCCTTTTGGTTACCTTTGAACCGGAGACTTATTCGTCATCTATACTTTTATACTCATAAATATATTTATACACTTTCCAAGAGCCAATACTTACGAGAACACTTAGAAAACTATTTAAAATTAAATGATGCCACACAAGCAACAATAACACAAACACTCTAAAACTTTTAAACTTATTTAAACTTCGTCGAGTCTCAAACCCAAAAATGTAATGTACCCGTACGTCCTTGATCTAAAGTATCCCCTGGTTCTGAGCAGTCTTGATTGATAGTATATAATATGTATGATTACTGTTCCGTACAAGACAGTACATTCACATTGGTTTAGTCCCCGATTGGTTTGCCGTTCGCACTCCAATTTATACGTACCGTTCGTACGGCCTCCTTGCGTGGGCAGTAGTAGTATGGATAGCGTATTAGAGGTCGGCCAGCCTATCGTTCCCTGTACTACGGAATGCATATTATTTACTTTTGGGGCATTGCCGCTCACTTTATTATATACGAGGCATTATTATTATATATTGTCTTTCTCAAACGGCATTTGTACTATATAAAACCTGTGTACTCACAAACTATTTTATAGTTGACCCGTTTTCTCATGCATTTCAGGTGAATCGTTGGTAAGCAATAATTTAAGAAGACTGTATGAATAAAATGAGTCGTCACGAGTCATCCCTAGTTATTATGTAGTAAATGTTATCTTTTGGAAAATCAAACTTATGTTTTAATTGTCGAGGTCGGCTTGAATGATATTGTAATGTTGTACGTTTTCTTAAATTTTAATTATGGTATTGTACTGTATTCTTTTGGCAAATGTATATTTGAATGTGTCGCACCTCGCGTTTCCGCCTCCGGCGGATGTACAATGTTCCTTCATATGTGCAAAATAAGTGGCCATTTGGTTTAAGGGTTTTTAGTGGGTTTTAGGATGAAAAGAATTCAAACTCGGTATCTCACTTCATTTGACTATATGAGATTCATCACCATATGATTTCAA
>LBNU01002860.1:18795-51614 GCA_014162995.1 Artemisia annua | reverse complement strand
CGAGGCACTGTTGCGTCAACAGGTGGGTGCTTTTGTTGCTTATCGTTGCCTCAAAAAATATTTATCTCAACATTTGGAAACCCATTTGATAAGCTACAAACTAAATGGTTTGGAGGTGTTGTGTTTTGAGCGAGAGTGAGATTAGGCGAGGCCCGAGCCGGTCCATTAAGGATCTCGGTTTGCTTATTTTTGTCCAAACCCGAACCTAGTGATTATTTCGTAACTTGTTTTGTTTTGAGTACTACTTATTGGAAAATTTATTGGATCGAGTCTAAAACTATTTTTGGTGGTCGGCTTTGCTTATTTTTAGTCAATGAGAGTCAAAGTGCTTCTTTCCAAAACTAACTTACTTTTATGCTTATTTAACTCGTCGTATATTTGATACACTCAATTGTGACTTATTTTGAAACTTATAAGTTAATACACATTTGGAAATATTAATGGTAAAATTGTAATATTGAGATTTTGGGAAACTAAAACATTCATGCCCGATGTTCATCAAATATATATATATACTTAGTGTATTTATACATAACCCGACTAAAAGACAAAAAATATATATATATATATATATATTATACTTCAACTAACCATCTTATGTTAATACAAACAAACAAACATTTTTATAACTACATGATTTATGATCCCCTTACTATTTTATTTTCGTTAACTTATACTTATAAATATACTATTAGTTAACGACATCCTTATAGTCTGGCCACATCTATTTTTCACGGTGCTTTACTTATGATTACTTTCCGTACATAGCCTTTTGGTTACCTTTGAACCGGAGACTTATTCGTCATCTATACTTTTATACTCATAAATATATTTATACACTTTCCAAGAGCCAATACTTACGAGAACACTTAGAAAACTATTTAAAATTAAATGATGCCACACAAGCAACAATAACACAAACACTCTAAAACTTTTAAACTTATTTAAACTTCGTCGAGTCTCAAACCCAAAACTGTAAACTAAACTTGCCATACTAATCTAGGTCGCGTGTCGGTGCCGCACACTATCACTACTTGATACCTTACTCTATTCTGCTTTACTGAGGTGAGTTCATACCCCCTGTTTTACTCGTTTTACAACTATTTTGGGGGAGGATACATGCTCGTTTTATTAAATCCAGTATTTGCATTACTTAAACAATGAATTGTTTACTCGAAGACTTTATGTGCTTACTAAATTACTTGTTCGGTTATTCAACCGCATGACTTGATTTATCGGTACAAACTGGATTATTTTACTATGGACACAAGTGCTTGAAATGTATATGTGAGTTCATGACCCATACTTTTACTTGTTTTATAACTGTTTTAGGGGGGAATACATGCTCGTTTTAAATCAAACTCTATGCTTGTTTATGATTGAACACATTACTTGTTCCTACTTGAAAGCATGATTATTTGACTTATTGCACATTGAATTGCCTTATTTTGGACACAAGCGTTTAAATCATATATGTGAGTTTATAGCCCCATTCCTTACTTATACTTGTTTTACAAACTATGGGGTGAGAAACATGCAAAACGTTTTCTGGACCACTATACTGTTTTATCCTCTTAAAACTATTGCGCAGTTAGCTTAAGCCCCTGAACCCACTGTTATGCCCACCTTCATGAACTGTTAATTCCTGCTGGGAAGCGCGATTGATATAGATAGATCTATTGGGGTGACTCCCCTCGTTCGGTTGGCCAGACGGGTCAATGCGAGCGTATATCAAGTCGGACTACGAGTGTATTGGGTTAAACACTCGCTATGGGCCCCTGATTATTAACTATGTGCTACATTGTAGCGCACTGAACTGTCTAGCTTCGGTTGCATGAACTTAGTGCTAGCGTAATAGACTTTTACTTTTGTGTGACATTATATTCGTTGTAATGATCACATACTTTGCCTATGGTCCACTTTATGCTTAATACTTATGATCTACTTTATTGATATTTCATGACACTGTGAGTAAAGCAGTAGTCACTAAAACTGAACTTGATTTGTATGTGAACGGTTATTCACACTCGAAAACCTTGTGGTCCACATCACTACATCTACTTGAAAGTAAACTATATTTTCATGACATTGTGAGTGACACAATGGTTACAAAACTTTTATTGAACTCACATTACTTTTACTCTACATTTTTTTTGTACAAACCTATGAACTCACCAACCTCGTGTTGACACTTTTTAGCATGTATTTTCAGGTTTAAAGCGATAGCTTACTGTTGGAGGCTTTGGCAGGGCATGACATGGTCATAGATGACTCTGATATATTTGGGACCGCTTTATTTCTTTTATGGGCTTATACTTACACATTGATTTTGGAATGATGTAAACGAAATACTTTTGAAAATATAAAATTTCTATTAAACGGTTGAGGTAAAACCGTTCTTTTTACTTTGTGTTGTGATACCGATTTCGTAGCACCCCAATGCATGTACGCTTCCGCTAAACCAGATTTTGGGGGTGTTACACAAACACTTAGGCATTGTTTGTTTATTAAGAGGTCTGAATCTGAATCTGGTCCGCACATCTGAATATGAATATGAGGCGTAAATATCGAAATTTGAATGAAACAAATATTGTTTGTTTTTTTAGAAAGATGTCTGAATGGTATAAAATATAAAACAGTTTCATAGTTACAATAAATACATGTTTATAAACATTAGATAAAACAGTTGAGACATAAAATAACACAACCTAGCAATGTGGAAATAAAATGTGTTAAAAGAACATATAAGACATTTTGTCGCAACTTGATCTCGTAAAATAGGCATATATTGTTGATATATGTTATAGTTACATGACGTTAAACATTTTTACCATTCTTTAAACTATCATTATCAAGAAATTTATGATGATAAGATTGCGAATAAAGTCTAAAATGTTTTATGATTCTTAACATTTTCATATTTCCTTGCCGCTTCATGCATTTGCTTATACCTTATTCGCTTGTGGTTATCGTCGGCTGGTTCTGAAATTGACTTAATGAATATAACGCATTTCGGATATATCCCGGCAACAAGATAATATCCGCACTGTAAGTTACGCCGATAGCCACAAACGGAATCTCTGGTGCTTTTCCGGATTTGAGATTGTTAAATAAAAGGGAATTTTGTATAATGTAGATGTCGTTGTTCGCCCCAAAAACACCAAAGAAAGCATGCCAAATCTATAAGTCTTATGACACAACCTTCCAGCAAAATGAATGGATTTGGACCATGATCACGTCTATAATATTGCGCTTTATATGCGTTCGGATAACCAAATCACGGCCAATTACAATCAAGCCTTCCTAACATTCCCGGAAACCCGTGCGTTTCTTCGTGAAACCAATAAAGCTTTTCAACATCAGTGATGGTGGGTTTTCGAAAATACTCTGTTCTAAAAATTTGCATAACAGAAATACAAAAATGATCAAGAGATAGAAAAGCAGTTATCTCGTCTATTTGCAAATATTCATCAAGGGCTCAAACATGGTGTTGTATGCCAATTAACGAATTGCGGCGGTACACTTCATTAATGGTGAAATGTCTTCTCATCTGGTACAGTCAATATAATAACTAAAGATTTAAGAACGAATAGTTACTTCTTCAACTATTCTTGTGAAAAGGCGGCAGGCAGCGACTGATTCAAAACCTCTTTCAGAATGTATATGCATCGTACATCGGATTCACACTAAAATAGGCGGCAACTAAACGATCATGAGCACCATAACGATCTCGCGGTACGATGTTTCTTGTCGTTCGATTTGCTAGCCGTCTATTCTTAATAAACGACAACGCTCTTCTAAAAAAAATCAAGTCCCGACTAACAATTTCTTTTTCTTCCGATGAGTCGATGAACATGAACATTTGGATAATGAGGACTGCTAGATATTTTCTTTGAGTTGTGTACATATTGAGTAAGATTATGAGAAATTGTGTTTAAAAATGTTGAAGTTTAGAGGTATTTACATTTAAAAAATGGGGTAGTATAAAATTATTTATTATTTATTTTATATATAGTACAAGGTTACAAAAGGAGGGGGCTCACTTTTTTTCACGTGAAGAGGTGACACCGGTCGCCTCTATCTCTCTTTTTCTTCCTCCTCGCACGTGAGGATTGATGTTGATAACAAGGGTGGCGTGTGACATCTCTCTTTGGTGTGAAGGGTCACACCCACTACGAGTAGTCTTATTGGACGCTTTTAAATTTTAATTGTTAGTAAATGGATGTTGTTTGATTGGGTTGATGTATTGAAGACACTAAATGAATGGAAGGTACACATTTAAATGGTGCTTGAGTAGTTGAGTGCAAATTATTGGATGTATATCACCTTAGTTAGGGTGGTGGCATCGTGTGTATTTCGAGCTCGGTACCGATCGGTATCCATCGGCAACACAAAACCTCCTAGTCGGCATGATACATTCGGCAAGAAAATCGGTATGGAATACCGAATCGGTATTGTGCTTAGCATTTAAAATTCGAACGTTGTACATTTAAGAATTTGGACGTTGAACATTTATTCCCCCACCTAAATTGTTGCAACGTTTGTTTTAAAAAAAAAAAAAAAAAAAAAAAAAAAAAAAAAAAAAAAAAAAAAAAAANCACCCTTAGTCTGTGATAAATTGAGTCAATTAACATGTTATAGATATAGAGATTAGAAAAGTATTTAAGAAAAAATAAACATAAAGAATCCATAATAATGTAAACATGCATCATTAGCCCACTTTACCATCATTGAGGCAACTCCACCACCAAAAATTTCTTTTAACAATTTGTCTTGAATATCAGCTGCCAATTTCTTTTATTTAATTTAATTTTGGAAAATGATATTTGATGATGTAAGAAAACAAGTGGAAATGAACTAATAATAATTTGGTGGTGGAGTTATCATCTAAAAGAGACATAACGTAAGCAATAAAAATTACTACTAATACCACTGAAATTAAGATTATGCTAATTATATAAGTTTATGATATGGCATGCATCATTTCTTGCCTTACCTTTCTTCTATTTTCACCTAAAAAAAAAAAAGGAGCGATCATACATCTTGTTGACTTGTAGATGGGCCTTGGCACATTTGAGCATTTGACAAGGGATTTTTAGTGAATAGTTTATAACTTTATATCTTCCGTATGTATCGAGTAACAAAAACATTATGCATTGTGAAGTTTTTAGTGCAATCAAGAAGTCTTAACTGTGTCGAATACTTTGGTAATGTGNTTTTTTTTTTAATATTGGTTAAGTCTGAAAACTCTATAGCTCTTTAATCAGTTAAAAAAAGAAAATTGCTAGGGCAAAAAACTACTTATTGTTAGACCGAACGTTGAACCACCACTCATTAGGCGATAGGCCATCGACATATTGTTAAAAAACAAAATTAGATGTTGAAGTTCACAATTCAAATTCTAAGACTAGAGACCAAGGGTGTGAGTTTGGCAAGGTGAATGTCCAATTCACCTAGTGATCCCTTGTCCTTATACCAAAGTCACACACGAGTTGTTGATATCGAGAGAGACTAAGGTGAACTGGTCATCTAGTTGCATGTGGTGTGATGTGGGACCTCTTGTTTTGTTTTATTGTTTTTTATTTAGTTTATTAGGGTGGTGGCAATGGCCAGCGGCATGCCCAACGGCATGGCCATACCGGCGGCAAACACCATTGCCACCCCAACGGCATGGCCAGCGGCAAGCATTCAACGGCAATACATGATTCGGAAGCATGGGAACAAATATAACCGTTGGGCATGAAGACAAAAAATAAATAAATAAATAAACGTTATGTGAACGTTGGGAGGTTTGACCAAGGGGAAAAAAAATCCTTTCTATATATACTAACCTCTATTTTCTTATTAACACAAACAATTCACTTACAATAACAAATTATTAACACAACCAATTCACATATTTTTACAATGGTTTCATCTTCATCTTCTTCGTCCGACTCGATATTTGTTCCCGCCGAATCGTCCGAACTATTGCCATCCGGTAGCACCCTAGAAACCTTATTAGCCGTGTACGATTCAATTGACGACACGGCAAGCTCTACCGAAACTCGGGAGTCTGTAACCCGTTATCGTGAAGAAGCTTTACAAACCCTTATGAATGACTATTTCGTTGAACGTCCAAAGTTTTCCGACAATACTTTTCGTGATAGGTTTCGTATGAATAAAAGCTTGTTTTTAAGAGTTGTTGGTGATGTTGAAGCGAATNGATGTTAATACCCTCTCCGTCTCAAAAATAGTATTCACAAACAAAAATTGAAAAAAAAAATATGATTATTTAATGTAAGTTTTGATTTATTAAAATACTTTTTACACTCATTTACAAAAACTAAAAATGAGCAATTGATTCCAATTTTAATTAAAAAGGCAAAAAAGAAAAGATAATACGGTAATTGATACTATTCATACGTAATATTGTCATTATTCTGAGACAAAAATAAATAGCAATGTGGACAATTTTGTGAGATGACGTAAGTATTACTAATTTCAGTGATCAATTGAACCTCATAAAACCAACCAAAAAAAGCAATCAATTTCCGTTTTAGATTATGTAAAAACCAAATATTTCAAATCACTTTTTATTTTGGCCAAAACCGATCCGTGCTTACCCATGTTACTAAAGATAATACATGTATGCTTTTACTACTACACAACTTCATGAATTTCAAAATAATTGATTCCTCGTGAACAAAGAAAATATTATTTTGTAATTTAGGTATTTATTATTTTATTTTTTTTTATTAAATTGTTTTGGGTCAAAATATGAATATCACATCTTAGTTTTAAGAGATGCTTGAGAAGCTTAAATTTGTAACACATTTTTTGGTTATAATTTTTTTAAAACGAGAAAGAATAAAATAAGGAACATTGAATGTATATATGATCTTGTTCAAAAAAATAAAAAATAAAAAAAAATAAAAAAAATTGTAAATATAATTAAGGAATAAACATAATTAAAACATAAAAACATAAATAGAAACAAAATTATAAGGCTATAAGCCATTAAGAGACAATAAAATACTTCATCCATCTCTTAAACGCTATTAAGAGACAATACATCTTACCGCTTCTTAATAAAAATGAAAAAACAAACATTTTAACTCTTACCGCCTCTCGCCAAAACAAACACCCCCTTAGAGCATGGGGTACGTTCACATTCATGCTGCGCCATTCCTATGTGGCTCCTCATTTGGCGCCGCCAAAATCGCGCCACCACATTACAACCCTCTCGCGCCATTCCCTATGTGAGTAAACTCACGTTGCGCCAATTGGTATTCTTTTCATCGACTAGTTTAAATACAACGAACGATTAAAACAACTTTGTTCCAACCCTCCTTTTCGTTCGGTTAAACTAGAACACAAAACAACAACCTACCCGTGACCTCTTTTGAATCTTGAAGCCGTGGTCTTCATTAGCTTTGGAAAAAAAAGGTGTTCGTGGTTCGGTTAATTTACAAAATGCAACAAAGGTAATTTTTGTTTGTGATTTGGTTGGAAGAAAAAGTGGTTTACTTCATAAAAGTGCTTGCTTGCGACGTTGGTTTTTTCATAAAGTAGTTTAATAGATCTAGGGAAGTTGTGTGCGACTGTGTTTTAGTTTGATATATTTATTTTATAATAAATATATGTGAAAGATATAATTTGAGAAATATAATTTTCAAAAAAAAATATAATTTGAGAAATGTAACTTTACAAACCGCAAAAACCGTAAAACCGAAAAAACCACACGGTTGCAGATTTTCACTTTTTAAAAACCGTAATTGCGGGTGCGGTTCTGGTTTACCAAAACCCGCACCAACCCGCACCATGCTCACTGCTAGAGGTGGCAATTTGTGCCCAAACTCAAAAAAATGGGCTAAATGGGCAAATTTTTAAAAGATTTGGGTACATTTGGGCCCCCTCCTTTTTTTGAAATGGGCATATATTGCCCATTTAGAAGTTAAATGGGCGTAATGGGCACATATTTTTCTATCTTTATTAAATTGTTTTTAATGAAAAACTTATGGATATAGTATATTTAGTTACATAAATATAAATGGGGTGTTACGTTTGAGGAATTTTTGTTGTTGTTTTAGATCTTTTCTAAAGCGATTCGTATAATGATGACGTATAGTCTACACCACACTAACTTGACTTTTGGGTAAATGAATAGTGTAATCATGAGAATGTGAAAAGAAGAAATGATAATAATAATTAATTTTACAAATATGTTTTATCAAATGCTTAATTTTTATTCAAAAAATCAAATTATCCACGAAATTAGCAAGATTTTTTTTTTTTTTTTTTTTTTTGATTTTTTTTTCAAAAAAATTGCAAGACCTTACTAGGTTTGTTGAAAAACTAGCAATGCTCATCTTGTTAATTAAAAATAATAAAAATAAAAATCGCAAGACTTTGCTAGTTTTCAATGTTCCGATTTTTTTTAAAAGAATCGCAAGGTCTTGCAAGTTTCATGGGTAGCTTGGTTTTTTGGATAAAAATTGAGTATTTGATATAGTATGTTTATAAAATTGGTTATTTCTATCATTTTCTCATATAAAAATGTTAAGAAATATGGCTGTCAGAATGTTTTATCTTTTACTTACTTTCTCCCTTAATAAGTGATGCAAACACTTAGGCATTGTTTGTTTATTAAGAAGTCTGAATCTGGTCCGCACATCTGAATATGAATATGAGGCGTAAATATCGAAATTTGAAAGAAACAAATATTGTTTGTTTTTTTAGAAAGATGTCTGAATGGTATAAATATAAAACAGTTTCATAGTTACAATAAATACATGTTTATAAACATTAGATAAAACAATTGAGACATAAAATAACACAACCTAGCAATGTGGAAATAAAATGTGTTAAAAGAACATATAAGACATTTTGTCGCAACTTGATCTCGTAAAATAGGCATATATTGTTGATATATGTTATAGTTACATGACGTTAAACATTTTTACCATTCTTTAAACTATCATTATCAAGAAATTTACGATGATAAGATTGCGAATAAAGTCTAAAATGTTTTATGATTCTTAACATTTTCATATTTCCTTGCCGCTTCATGCATTTGCTTATACCTTATTCGCTTGTGGTTATCGTCGGCTGGTTCTGAAATCAACTTAATGAATATAACGCATTTCGGATATATCCCGGCAACAAGATAATATCCGCATCTGTAAGTTACGCCGATAGCCACAAACGGAATCTCTGGTGCTTTTCCGGATTTGAGATTGTTAAATAAAAGGGAATTTTGTATAATGTAGATGTCGTTGTTCGCCCCAAAAACACCAAAGAAAGCATGCCAAATCTATAAGTCTTATGACACAACCTTCCAGCAAAATGAATGGATTTGGACCATGATCACGTCTATAATATTGCGCTTTATATGCGTTCGGATAACCAAATCACGACCAATTACAATCAAGCCTTCCTAACATTCCCGGAAACCCGTGCGTTTCTTCGTGAAACCAATAAAGCTTTTCAACATCAGTGATGGTGGGTTTTCGAAAATACTCTGTTCTAAAAATTTGCATAACAGAAATACAAAAATGATCAAGAGATAGAAAAGCAGTTATCTCGTCTATTTGCAAATATTCATCAAGGGCTCAAACACGGTGTTGTATGCCAATTAACGAATTGCGGCGGTACACTTCATTAATGGTGAAATGTCTTCTCATCTGGTACAGTCAATATAATAACTAAAGATTTAAGAACGAATAGTTACTTCTTCAACTATTCTTGTGAAAAGGCGGCAGGCAGCGACTGATTCAAAACCTCTTTCAGAATGTATATGCATCGTACATCGGATTCACACTAAAATAGGCGGCAACTAAACGATCATGAGCACCATAACGATCTCGCGGTACGATGTTTCTTGTCGTTCGATTTGCTAGCCGTCTATTCTTAATAAACGACAACGCTCTTCTAAAAAAAATCAAGTCCCGACTAACAATTTTTTTTCTTCCGATGAGTCGATGAACATGAACATTTGGATAATGAGGACTGATAGATATTTTCTTTGAGTTGTGTACATATTGAGTAAGATTATGAGAAATTGTGTTTAAAAATGTTGAAGTTTAGAGGTATTTACATTTAAAAAATGGGGTAGTATAAAATTATTTATTATTTATTTTATATATAGTACAAGGTTACAAAAGGAGGGGGCTCACTTTTTTTCACGTGAAGAGGTGACACCGGTCGCCTCTATCTCTCTTTTTCTTCCTCCTCGCACGTGAGGATTGATGTTGATAACAAGGGTGGCGTGTGACATCTCTCTTTGGTGTGAAGGGTCACACCCACTACGAGTAGTCTTATTGGACGCTTTTAAATTTTAATTGTTAGTAAATGGATGTTGTTTGATTGGGTTGATGTATTGAAGACACTAAATGAATGGAAGATACACATTTAAATGGTGCTTGAGTAGTTGAGTGCAAATTATTGGATGTATATCACCTTAGTTAGTCTGTGATAAATTGAGTCAATTAACATGTTATAGATATAGAGATTAGAAAAGTATTTAAGAAAAAATAAACATAAAGAATCCATAATAATGTAAACATGCATCATTAGCCCACTTTACCANAAAAAAAAAGTTGGGAGGTATGAAAAAGGCATGGTTGCCACTAAAAAGGGGTTGGGAGGTATGAAAAAAGTATGAAATGGTTAGGATGAGGTGGAATGATATTATTGGTGGATTTGGGAGGTATAGTTTTTTTCGGAGGCATGACTGCCACCACCCTTAGTGTTTGTGGGGTATTTAAAGTGAGTATTTTAATAAAATGTGAGGTTAAGGTGATTATGTCCACAAAAAAGTGAGTTGGTATAAGGGAAAATGAGATGAGAGAAATCTGAGTTGACGCTGAGATGTAAGGTGAAAATTCAATCTCCTTTATCTCTAGTCTAAAGTAAAGTAAGGGGGTGTTTCTTTTTTTTGTTAGCTAAGAGATGTGTGGGGGCCATGTGCGACCTATGCTTCTTAGTGTGTCTTAATGGGGAGAGGAAGACTTTTTATGCCTTATAGATATAAACTTATTAGTGGAAATAAGTGGACTCCATATTAAAAATAAATATTATTAAATACTTGTGTGGACCCTTGTGGACCCAAACCCTTAGCTAAGGGAAAAAAGAAACACCCTCTAAGACAGATTGGCGATGTGTTCAATTTAATGATAAAACTTCTCATTTAACCATTTAAGAAACTAAGAAAGGCATATATAAAACCATAACGAGTGATCATATAATATTCCTTATTCATACTTCCAAACAAATCTAAACAAAACAACATAAAAATAGCTATTCACGTACACATCATACATGCACAATCCAAACTATCCTAGCTGGCATTTCCACATATGTCCAAAAAACTTCCTATTTTGATTAAAAAGCTTGGTACCAAAAATCCACATCACAATATCATAAATGATTTTAAGGATCAAATTATAATCCTTTTTCACTCTGAAATAAAATTATCAAATGTCAATTAGACAAAATCACAAAATCATTATAGAAAACCATAAAAAGTATGATATACTTTTGACAAAGCGGTAGCAAATAAACTTTTGAATGTTTTTGATAATGATTGTATGCTACCAGGTATATTTTTTAGGTGTTACTTTCGGGAATTTTTTAATCTCTAATATTTAAAACGTTAACCGAAAAAATGTTTGATAGTAGTGTTTTAAATTTTAAGTCATTTTCTGGTTGTTACCAAGTACCACTTGATGTTAATACCCTCTCCGTCTCAAAAATAGTATTCACAAACAAAAATTGAAAAAAAAAATATATGATTATTTAATGTAAGTTTTGATTTATTAAAATACTTTTTACACTCACATTTACAAAAACTAAAAATGAGCAATTGATTCCAATTTTAATTAAAAAGGCAAAAAAGAAAAGATAATACGGTAATTGATACTATTCATACGTAATATTGTCATTATTCTGAGACAAAAATAAATAGCAATGTGGACAATTTTGTGAGATGACGTAAGTATTACTAATTTCAGTGATCAATTGAACCTCATAAAACCAACCAAAAAAAGCAATCAATTTCCGTCTTAGATTATGTATAAACCAAATATTTCAAATCACTTTTTATTTTGGCCAAAACCGATCCGTGCTTACCCATGTTACTAAAGATAATACATGTATGCTTTTACTACTACACAACTTCATGAATTTCAAAATAATTGATTCCTCGTGAACAAAGAAAATATTATTTTGTAATTTAGGTATTTATTATTTTATTTTTTTTTATTAAATTGTTTTGGGTCAAAATATGAATATCACATCTTAGTTTTAAGAGATGCTTGAGAAGCTTAAATTTGTAACACATTTTTTGGTTATAATTTTTTTAAAACGAGAAAGAATAAAATAAGGAACATTGAATGTATATATGATCTTGTTCAAAAAAATAAAAAATAAAAAAAAATAAAAAAATTGTAAATATAATTAAGGAATAAACATAATTAAAACATAAAAACATAAATAGAAACAAAATTATAAGGCTATAAGCCATTAAGAGACAATAAAATACTTCATCCATCTCTTAAACGCTATTAAGAGACAATACATCTTACCGCTTCTTAATAAAAATGAAAAAACAAACATTTTAACTCTTACCGCCTCTCGCCAAAACAAACACCCCCTTAGAGCATGGGGTACGTTCACATTCATGCTGCGCCATTCCTATGTGGCTCCTCATTTGGCGCCGCCAAAATCGCGCCACCACATTACAACCCTCTCGCGCCATTCCCTATGTGAGTAAACTCACGTTGCGCCAATTGGTATTCTTTTCATCGACTAGTTTAAATACAACGAACGATTAAAACAACTTTGTTCCAACCCTCCTTTTCGTTCGGTTAAACTAGAACACAAAACAACAACCTACCTGTGACCTCTTTCGAATCTTGAAGCCGTCGTCTTCATTAGCTTCGGAAAAAAAAGGTGTTCGTGGTTCAGTTAATTTACAGAAAACAATAAAGGTAATTTTTGTTTGTGATTTGGGTGGAAGAAAAAGTGGTTTACTTCATAAAAGTGCTTGCTTGCGACGTTGGTTTTTTCATAAAGTAGTTTAATAGAGCTAGGGAAGTTGTGTGCGACTGTGTTTTAGTTTGATATATTTATTTTATAATAAATATATGCGAAAGATATAATTTGAGAAGTATAATTTTCAAGAAAAAATATAATTTGAGAAATATAACTTTACAAACCGCAAAAACCGTAAAACCGCAAAAACCGCACGGTTGCAGATTTTCACTTTTTAAAAACCGCAATTGCGGGTGCGGTTCTGATTTACCAAAACCCGCACCAACCCGCATCATGCTCACCCCTAAGTAAAACAACCGGAAAGAGGGGGAAAAAAATAAAATAAAAGTAAAATGATTTACCATTGGTTATTTCCAAGTAAACCACTTGACAATCTCCACAAAGCGCGTCCTTATTATTCAAACGCACCTTAACACAAACAACACTCCCACATTCACATCTCCACTCCCCACACTATAACACACACTAAAAACACACACTAAACACACACAGTCAGTAATCATGATAGAAGACCGAAGAGCAGGCGCACCATACGGCATCCTCCTCGCAATCGTCGTCATCACACTAATCGGAATCCCGATCTTCCTCGGCGACGGCGGAGAAGCCGTCACTGACTTCATCTCGGAGCTTCTATCTCCGTTAGGTTTGCTACTCCTTCCGATCATATTGCTGTTAGTCATTCAGTATTTGTCGTCGGATAACGGATCTTTCGTTTCGAGTATATTTAATACTGGTGAACCGAACTCTATTCATCGTGCTAGTGGCTCCCCTGTTGGTGTGGCGTTTGTGCTTTTGATTGTGTTGTTTTTGTTGTATAATAAGTTTTCTATCTTTGGTGGTGATGGTGATGATGATGAGTAGTGACCTCACGCGCTGTCACGCGCTGTCACGCGCTGGCTTTGTTTGTTGAGTGATGCTCACGCGCTCTCACGCGCTTCCGGTGGTGGTTATGGTTGTTGTGAAGTGCGCACGCGCTGCCGGTGGTGGTTTTGGTTGTTAAGTTAGTTTATTTGGATCTGATTTTGATTTTTCATTTTTGTTACAGTATTATTTTTATAAAATTTACTGTTAGTATTTATTTTTAATATGTTATGTAAAAAGTTTGGATCTGATATAGTCAGGTTTTTACTGTAGTAATTTTTTGTTTTGAGGTGAGGGAAAATGACTGTATGTCGGTGAAGTTTTGGTAAATATATGTTTCGATTTTGTCCGCGTAAGTCGTTTAACGTTTATGAATTCGCTATTGCCGATGTCAGTATGAAACATCCTCTCTATCTTCGGGTAAGGGTATGAGTTTATAGATGTTATGTCAGTCTACCTAGTTTTGGCGGGGCGGGATGAGTGTTGTAGTTGAAATGTGCTACCAAAGCAGATGTTTCTTTTACGCTGGTTTTGTGTTTATTTTTTTATTTCGTATAAATAACTCAAAATGTCTAGACAATAAGAACGACACATGAATTGCACTAATAAATTTGAATTTTATGCCATTTGAATATGTGATAGTGGTATACAACTTATAGAAGACACATTGACAAAGGCATTTTGGTTTAGAGTAACAATTACATTTGTGTTTAGTACTTTTTCAAAACAAAGGTGTAAAAAATGGTATCCTATGTGACATGTGAGCCTTTAAAAAAGAACGGCATCCTATGGGAGCGTTAACCAACTCTCGAGTGTAAAATTGTAATGTAAAAATAAGCAACACCCTTAGAGTGCTAACACACCATAACACATCACCAAGAATTACCTACTTCACCAAAAAAATGGGAAAAATGCGAGTAACGGCCACCAGTGGACCAACGAAGGGACGAATGGCGTGGCTACCCGATGCACTACAAAAACGCCATTAGTAAAAAAATATTGTCTGTGGCGTGTCAAGACCCCTTGCACTGTGCACTCTAACCAACTTATTTACTGTTAGGTTCAATAATTTAGTATTAACTCTAAACTGAGGGTTGAATAATTTGATTATCATTTTCAATGTCTTGGACCAGCTAAGTCATAAGATCTAGAATCAAGAATAATATTCAAAGCAAAAAAGTTGTCTACTGTATCATCTATTGACATAGTCAAGGACTCAAGGCTTTACTATCACTAGTGTTGCATTTGATAGTGTGAAAAGTATAATAAGTTTATGGGTGTAATAAGAAAAATAAAACTATAGGCCCCATATGAATATCCTATGGCTATATCGACATTTGATGGTGACGATGGTGGCTCGGGGGTTTTGATTGGGTGGTATACAATTGGCAATTCACCACTCAACTCATCACACGTGCCTAGTAGATCTGTCGACATCCGATCCGTTTTCCAATTAATAAAATTAAGATCTGCTAACGTGGAAAATAAAAATAAAACAGTACACATAATCCTCTGTTAAATAATCTTGAGGTCTCCTAAAACTCTCGTACGTATTTATACATATTTCCATTCCAAATAGGTTCGGACATGATTTTCTTTACCAAAACTTTATGATGATTTTGGTAAAACTTGCCAGTTTCAATGTTTCATCCTTTTTTTTTTGCATACATGTTACAATATGCCAAAAACAAAGAACCTACGGAAATCGTTACCCTCACCAACCAAGACCACAAACTCAAACACACAAACTCAAACATTAAATGATGATATCTACTTATCAAGAGTTGTATAGATTAAGATATCTAAGAAAAAGTTTCATAAGTTGCTCTACGGAACAGAATAAGTAAAAATCACAAAATTTGTCTGTAATTTTTAGTGGATTTCCTCTAGTGTTTGTCTTGTAGATTCGTGCATGGTCACAAAAGGGTTGATGCCCAACTACCATAACTAATATAATATGCTAGACGAGTACTCTTGTATAGCAACAGAATTTTATAGCGACAGATAGTTTTAGTGATAAAAAAAACTATGGGTTGCAAACAAAAAATAAGAAAAGTTTGAGGATTTGGGGATTAAACATAATGTTTTGAAACCCGGTTCGACACATATCAATTTAAACTGGGTCAACCTTTCGGGTTTGAAGCGTCCCAGGTCAACCTGGTTTTCGATGTGCATTAATAGTTTCCTTTTGAAACATATGTTTTTAACATTTCCTTTTTTAGTTTCAACATTTCCTTTATTAATTTTTCAACATTTCACTTTATTGACTTTTCACTTTTCACTTTGACCATTGTTGTTTTATACTACCTCCGTCCCAATTTAGATGTCATGGGCCCACAAAACACACATATTAAGAAATCTTTGTTTGTATGTTGTAAAATGACAATAATATCCTCAAGTTATTATTTCAAATCTTTGATTGTGTTTTGTCTTTTATGGGCAAAACTAGAAATTGCTTAAAAATGACAACTAATTTGGGACAACAAAAAGTGAAAAAATGGACAACTAAAATGGGACGGAGGGATTGTATAAATAGTTTCATGAGTAAATTACATGGATGGTCTTTGTGGTTTGTCAAAAGTTGCAACTTTCGTCCCTAATGGTGTAAACTTGCATGTATAGTCCCTATATTTGCAAAGAATAACACTCGTCATCCTTTTTTTTTCCAACTAATTTTAAGTACTTTGTCTTCTTGTCCTCATGGGAACTCAGGACTTCTTTTGCGAATACCATCGAACCTTGATGATCGAGACGTGAAATAAAATTTTTGAGGTGACTATTCCCAACATAACATGATCCTTTCTGAATTAAAGATATTTGATCAGGCTATCTATAATTGAGGATTGATAATGCTCGATTTAGTCTATGTTTATTAAAGTTAAGCGGTATTTACCATTTTATTTATAGAATGGTAGTCAAAATGGTTTATAAGGGAACAAAAATATAAATATAAATTATTAAATGAGTTAGTGCATATCTTTATTTTTTATTTACTTTTTCGAAAGAGCTAAGATCCGGTGAATCGGAAACAATTAATTAAGAAAAAAAAAACTTTTTTTATGGAACAGACATATTAATATGCGTGGATAATACCTTTTCTTCCACTTCCAGTTCCTATGTTAATAGGGTTGGGACTTCTTATTTTTCCGACTGCAACAAAAAGTCTTCGTCGTATGTGGGCTTTTCAGAGCGTTTTATTGTTAAGTACAGTAAAACCTCTATAAATTAATAGTGTTGGGACCGGGATATTTTATTAATTTAACGAGATATTATTATATCGATAAATTAATAATTTATTAATTTAAAGAGGTTTTACATATGACCTTTAAATTTTCAAGTGTAATATACTAGATACAATGTATACTCGTTAGAGATAAAAATAAGTTGAAAAACAAGTTCCAATTAAAATTTTATAAATTCATATTCACAATTTATGAAAATAAAATTAACACTTTTTGTTGCAATACGAAAAGATAACACACCAACACTTTAGTGCAATAAGGATATTTTGAGATAAACTAAATATAGATTTGAAGTTCAACAAAAAATAACAAGTGACAATGAATTCATTTTTTACTAACAATATTAGGATTTTGAATATACATAAATATGAAATTTTTAGTAATTATTAATTTATAGTTTTGTTGGGACTAATATATACACATTGGGGTTTTTTAAAAATTATTATCTTATTATTTTATCGATTGAGGTCCAAATTTGTACTGGTCCCAAGTTGGGATTGGACAAATTATTAATTTTATCGAGATTATTAATTTATCGAGTATTAATTTATAGAGGTTTTACTGTAGTCATGATTTTTTTCATAAATCTGTCTATTCAACAAATAAATAGCAGTTCTGTCTATCAATATGTATGGTCAATGATTTTTCTTTAGAATTTGGATACTTGATTGATCCACTTGTAAAATAGTTTGTAGGATAATCGTGAAATAGTTTTTAAAATGATAGTAAAACGGTTTATAAGATGGTAGGGAATTAGTTTATAAGATGATAGTAAAATAGAGAGTGCAACGAACAGAAATTGTCACAACACGTTGATATAAAATAGTAAATGTAATGAGTCAAATAAATCCCACAACTTGAGATAAACGTACATTATTAATGCCACACATGTCGTGGCTAAAATAATAAAACCTACAATGATGTAAACCTACTCTGCGTTGCCTGGTGCTGTAGATGTAAGCGTCTGGTTGGGTGTTCATGGCATTTTGGATATAAGAGCTGATCATATCCGAAAGCATAGAGCTCATCTGGCTCTTGGATGATTTGTTGACGTTCATATAGAGTTTGTTGTGGTTGTGTTACTATATCTTTTGATAAGTTTGATACACTTTTTCTCTTTCATCATTTCCCACCAATTAACTTTTCAAATGTACCAGTCACATCTTTATGTCTAATTTATATGTAGTTTTTAGGTATTTAAATTATTTTTCTTTTATTTTTACTTATTCATTTGCCACCTCAATTATTACACATCAGCAAAATCAAAACCTAAAAACCGACTAAATGTTAAAAAGGTACAGGTAGCAACTAGCAAGTCAACTTTAATAAGCTCAATGACAACATTAACAAACTTATATTAAGGAAGAAAAATGACAATAAAAAAGGGGAAAATGATCACTCCTGTAACACAGCAGAGAATGAATATGCTGTAAGACAAAAATGAAGGACCATTTGTGTAAAGTGATAATAACTAAAAGGTATAAAATGTAAATGTAAAAAATATTTTCCTCCCTACAGCAGATATGTTTTCTCCTGTACACAGCAGCGATGTGAAGCCCATAAAAAAGTTAAGCATAATGAATTATAATGGAAAGTACGTAAAGTATTTATAATTTTTACTCAAACCTTTTGTAAAATTTTTATGATTATATTCTCTTGCAAGAATGTCAGCTACGTAGGGTGTGTTTGGGCCCGAGCAATGAGCTGTGAATTTTAATGTTTATTTGCCAAACAACAAGTAGCTTTATCTATTTTCGGAAGACTCATTTTTCAACGCATCATGAAGTAACATTTAGAAACGTTGAGCATTATGAGTTGTTTTAACTACGTTACCAACTACTGTTTAGAGAAATACAGCTTCTGCTCATAACTCCTGGTTGTGAATACAGCTTCTGCTCACAACCACTGTTTAGAGCTACCGCTCATTACTGCTCTTTTACTTTTTGTTTTCCTTTCAGAATTCCATCCCTCGACCTATACAACAGTAAGTAATGGCATCTTTCAAATCTTTTGAGTTTTCATAATCAAATCAAAATCCGCAAAAAAGGCAGATATTAAGAAAGCAACCATGAAATTAACATCTACTAACCACCTCGTAACACAGCTATCCCGTAGCGTATCGATTCAATCAACACACCGTAGTTTTTAACCACAATAAAAAATAGCATCTTCATTCCATCCCCCAGTTTCAACCACAACAACGAAGAGCATCAAGCGCTCTATACAGATTTTTTAGATAAATAAATAAATAACTGAGCAAAAACTACAAGCATAGTACAATAAAGAATAGCATCTTAATTCCATGGCCGCGACAACGCGGAACATGCACTTGTGATTGTGGATACATGAGGTCACTTGCTCTTACCCCCACTAATCAAGAAGCACAAGAGCATGAAAGGTGAAGAGTACGGCAATAACACCACCAATATATTTATACTTCTGTTTCCGTACAATTTTTTTCTTTTCGAATCCTGTCTAACAAGGATGATACTATTGTTCCTTGTGATAAAAAAAAATGAGACGATACTAAAAATAAAAAACCCAGAATTCGATCGAAGAGCATGTAATAGAATGCAAAAGCCTAAAAAACCATACTCAAATAAAAATCAACATAGTACTATAGGGACTGATCAACAATGATCACTGGCTCATTGCGCTTATAATGGTGGCTACATGAAGGCACTTGCTCTCACCATGACCTATTAACCATAACAAGCGCAATGAAGTAGATGACAACGGTGATGGCACATATTTTTTTCTTTTTCTGTAGAACTAGAATGATACTATCATTTTTTGTGACTTAAAATGGGACACTGCTAGAATACAGAAGAATTCAATCAAAAAACATAGAATAGAATTTATAACCTAGAGGAACCATCTTAAAATAAGAACGAACAGTAATAATGTTACCAAAACAGGACATGCAAATGATGATTAACATTCAACAAAGAAACACAGTACTATATTAATTGAGCAATCACAGAACTCAAAAGGATAATATACTAGGCCAAAACTTAGAACAGTTTGAGAGAAAAGACTAGATAAGCTTTTATCCTCTTCACTGATCTCCTGGCAGACTCTTGATGATATCAGAATCACCTAAACCAAAGCCAAAAAAACAAACTGGTTAGTTAACAATCACACGATTTTTCAAATACTTCATAATAGATAAATAACATATCTCAAATTCAATACCTGCATCAATGATACTTAGGCAAGACACACGGAAGTACTTCCCACAAGCAGTTCCAAGATCAACATTGTCTAAACAGAAATCAGGAAGAATGGGATCAGTAAGAAAACGTAAACAACAAACGTTATAGTGAGCTTTTAAGTACAACAATTACAATGAGCACTTAGGTAAAATTAGAAAATACAAACAGAAACCGTTCTTAGAGGTGATAGCTTATGTTCGGTTCTAGTTTGTTTCTTTTGCCATCCCTTTTTAGTGTTTTAAAATACAGTAATTTAAAGCCCATAAAAACACTTGAGAAAAGGTGAACTATATATTAACTTCCCAAAATATTACATCAAATAGGAAAATGGACTTGGACATCACCCAATCCATTTCATAAAAACACTTTTTTCTTCCAATCAAAATTGCAAAAATCCATTTCTTGGGGTTATATTGCCACCTCTTTACAAATCTAGCTATTATATAAAAAAAAAACCTGATATTGCCTAATCACTCAATCGTGTTTATAAACACTTGACGAAAAGTCAAAAAAGAGTCTCGTACTACCCACCCAATCAAACAAATCTATTTCAAACGATTAAACGAAAGAGAGTACTACAATTTCACAATCCAACTAGCAGCACATATGAATATAACAAAACTTAAGCCAATAGAAAGGATCAAACTAGTAGCAATTCACTTACTCCCATTGTAATGGTGAACACCAACTTTAGCAAGCATAGCATAGTACTCAATCTCCGACTTCCTCAAAGGCGGGCAATTGTTGGAAATGATAATCAACTTACCTACATTCCCCCATCAAACAACACACCACATAAGTCTCAACTAAATACACATCTAACTCAAACACAATAGACAAAATCTTATATCGAAAAGCCGAAACAAACCTTTGGAGCTCCTAAGAGACTCGAGCACGGTCTTGTAACCAAGAGTGTACTTTCCACTCTTCATCACAAGAGCCAACCTGTTGTTGATACTCTCATGAGTCTTCTTCTGCACATTTTATAAAATACCAACAATATTTAAAATTTTAACAAAACAACCTTAAAAAATTTTATAAAATACCAACAATATTTAAATTTCAACAAAACAACCTTAAAAAAATTTATAAAATACCAACAATATTTAAATTTCAACAAAACAACCTTAAAAATTTTATAAAACACAAAACATTAAAAAACACATACCGTCTTCTTTCCAGACACCATTTTTTTCTTAGTTCCTTAAACACAGCAACTACAAATTCAACATAAACAACATATTTAACAAACTATACTATAACAAACACTAAAAATAATAACTATATGTTTTTAATGATAATATGATTAAGGATATGAAAAGTAAGAAAGATGTACCTATGAAATGTGCAAGAAGAGATGCTCCGGCGCGATTCAGTAGAAGAAGAAAGAAGTAAAACCCTAAATGTGTTTATATATTTGGATTGGTATAAGTGGGCTGGGTCTATTGGGCTTTTTAGTTTTATGGCTTTCAAAGGATATTTGATCCTACATCATGTATGGATCGGATGAGTTTCAGGTTACTAACAAGTTTATATTTTTTTCATTAAAAAAAAAACAAGTTTATATTTTAACTCATATATTGGGTTGTTTGGTTTATTTCGGTTTGTTCGGTTAAAATTTTCTTTAGTAAAACCGAAAACCAAATTGAACCGAACCAAACCGAATTCAATTTATATTAAACCGAACCGAAAACCTAATTTCAGTTCGGTTCGGTTTCGGGTTGACCCGAATAACCCCGAAGTACATAATTTATTCGGTTCGATTCCTGTGGGGATTATCCGATTTGTGAACACCACGACTCATATATATTCGGTTTGAACGATATTTATGTGATCTTTGCAAATCATTTTTTCTAGTCACACGGAAGATGCTTATGTAAGATGGTTCGACCATCATACCTTCTTGTGAATACATCATTGTCCTGAGCACTAGGTCATCTTGATGGTTACTAAGTTAAATACGGGTAGCTGATTTGTTTTCGGAAAAATAAAATGTTCATGGATGATGGGTCGTAAAAGATATTTTATTCAACTTCTTTACGAGTTAAGAACATATAAACAGATCTCTAAGTCTCGTGAAAGGTAAGCCATGACGTAGCGGTCTATGTGGTCCTGGCTCGTAATGAATGCAAATGCAAGTTGTGCTACCTGTGTTATGATGAGTTGTGTCAGGGCACACCAACATTAAATGTTTTGCGTCGGAAATATAAGTAAAATAATTCGAAATGATTTGAATTTGGTCAACTTGGCATTTAGGCAGCTTGCAGACCTGTCATTTCAACTGTGTTTGACGTCATCATGACATTTGCAGGCATGTGTTTGAGGGCGTGTATGTCACGCGCATGACATGGATTTGATGGCCCAATGGTTTGTTGCCACTTGTACCGCACTAAACCCATTTTCATGGCTATAAAATATGGGGTTAAAGTTGAGAAGTTGTTTTTTAACCTTTCAACTTATCAAAACTTCCCTCATTTTCTTTCACTCCTCCAACAATATTATTCAAGTCTGACATAACCATTCTCCGTGAGGCTTACCATTTAGAGTGATCAAGAAAATGGCCCGAAGGTTAGTTATTGCGATTTTCTCATGTCACGAAAAACCTCATTTATTACTTTTGTTTGTCACTCGTGTTCACAATGTCTCATGAAATGACCATTGTTTATTTCTGCTGAATTCATTCACATGGTTCATCAAAGCTAGCGAGCCTTCTTCCATTTAGGCCACAATGTCTTCCGTGTTAAAGAAGGTAGCAAAGCATGATTATGTTGGTTTTGTGGATAAATATTAATACGTGTATGACTAGAATCGAACTCGAGACCACGGGATTGCACACTTTACGTATGAAACTTGATGTTTAAATAATTAATATAAAATGTTATAAGTATTCTATTTTTAATACGTTATGTAAAAAGTTTGGATCTGATATAGTCAGGTTTTACTCTAGTAGTAAATTTTTTTTTTTTTTTTTTTTTTTTTTTGTTTTCAAGTGTGGGAAAATGACTGTATGTCGGTGAAGTTTTGGTAAATATATGTTTCGATTTTGTCCGCGTAAGTCGTTTAACGTTTATGAATTCGCTATTGCCGGATGTCAGCATGAAATATCCTCTCTATGTTCGGGTAAGGGTATGAGTTTATAGATCCTATGTCAGTGTACCTAGTTCTGGCGGGGCGGGATGAATGTTGTAGTTGAAATGTGCTACCAAAGCAGATGTTTCTTTTACGATGGTTTTGTGTTTATTTTTTTATTTCGTATAAATAACTCAAAACGTCTAGACAATAAGAACGACACTTGAATTGCACTAATAAATTTGAATTTTATGCCAAAGACACATTGACAAAGGCATTTTGGTTTAGAGTAACAATTACATTTGTGTTTAGTACTTTTTCAAAACAAAGGTGTAAAAAATGGTATCCTATGTGACATGTGAGCCTTAAAAAAAGAACGGCATCCTATGTGAGCGTTAACCAACTCTCGAGTGTAAAAATTGTAATGTAAAAATAAGCAACACCCTTAGAGTGCTAGGTTATGACATAAATAACCGTTATTAGTGTGCCACCTCACTCTATATCCAATAAAACCACAATAACTAACACACCATAAAACATCACCAAGAACTACCTCCTTCACCAAAAAAAAGGGAAAAATGCGAGTAACGGCCACGAGTGGACCAACGAAGGGACGAATGGCGTGGCTACCCGATTCACTACAACAACGCCATTAGTCAAAAAAAATTGCCTGTGGCGTGTCAAAACCCCTTGCACTGTGCACTCTAACCAACTTATTTATTGTTAGCTTCAATAATTTAGTATTAACTCGAAACCGAGGGTTGAATATTTTGATTATCATTTTCAACGTCTTAGACCAGCTAAAATTCATAAGATCTAGAATCAAGAATAATATTCAAAGCAAAAAAGTTGTCTACTGTATCATATATTGACATAGTCAAGGCTTTACTATCACTAGTGTTGCATTTGATAGTGTGAAAAGTATAATAAGTTTATGGGTGTAATAAGAAAAATAAAACTATAGGCCCCATATGAATATACTATGGCTATATCGACATTTGATGGTGACGATGGTGGCTCGGGGGTTTTGATTGGGTGGTTTTACAATTGCAATTCGCCACTCAACTCATCACACGTGCCTAGTAGATCTGTCGACATCCGATCTGTTTTCCAATTAATAAAATTAAGATCTGCTAACGTGGAAAATAAAAATAAAACAGTCCACACAATACTCTGTTAAATAATCTTGAGATCTAAAACTCTCGTACGTATTTATACATATTTCCATTCCAAATAGGTTCGGACATGATTTTCTTTACCAAAACTTTATGATGATTTTGGTAAAACTTGCCAGTTTCAATGTTTCATCCTTTTTTATTACATACATGTTACAATATGCCAAAAACAAAGAACCTACGGAAATCGTTACCCTCACCAACCAAGACCACAAACTCAAACATTAAATGATGATATCTACTTATCAAGAGTTGTATAGATTAAGATATCTAAGAAAAAGTTTCATAAGTTGCTCTACGGAACAGAATAAGTAAAAATCACAAAATTTGTCTGTAATTTTTAATGGATTTCCTCTAGTGTTTGTCTTGTAGATTCGTGCATGGTCACAAAAGGGTTGATGCCCAACTACCATAACTAATATAATATGTTAGACGAGTACTCGTGTATAGCAACGAAATTTTATAGCGACATATAGTTTTAGTGATAAAAAAAATTATGGGCAGCAAACAAAAAATAAGAAAAGTTTGAGGATTTGGGGATTAAACATAATGTTTTGAAACCCGGTTCGACACATATCAATTTAAACCGGGTCAACCTTCCGGGTTTGAAGCGTCCCGGGTCAACCTGGTTTTCGATGTGCATTAATAGTTTCCTTTTGAAACATATGTTTTTAACATTTCCTTTTTTAGTTTCAACAATTCCTTTATTAATTTTTCAACATTTCACTTTATTGACTTTTCACTTTTCACTTTGACCATTGTTGTTTTATAGATTGTATAAATAGTTTCATGAGTAAATTACATGGATGGTCTTTGTGGTTTGTCAAAAGTTGCAACTTTCGTCCCTGATAGTGTAAACTTCCATGTATAGTCCCTATATTTGCAAAGAATAACACTTGTCATCCTTTTTTTTTTTTTTCTTTTTTCAACTAATGTTAAGTACTTTGTCTTCTTGTCCTCATGGGAACTTAGGACTTCTTTTGCGAATACCATCAAACCTTGATGATCGAGACGTGAAATAAAATTTTTGAGGTGACTATTCCCAACATAACATGATCCTTTCTGAATTAAAGATATTTGATCAGGCTATCTATAATTGAGGATTGATAATGCTCGATTTAGTCTATGTTTATTAAAGTTAAGCGGTATTTACCATTTTGTTTATAGAATGGTAGTCAAAATGGTTTTATAAGGGAACAAAAATATAAATATAAATTATTAAATGAGTTAGTGCATATCTTTATTTTTTATTTACTTTTTCGAAAGAGCTAAGATCCGGTGAATCGGAAACAATTAATTAAGAAAAAAAAAAGCTTTTTTTATGGAACAAACATATTAATATGCGTGGATAATACCTTTTCTTCCACTTCCAGTTCCTATGTTAATAGGGTTGGGACTTTTTATTTTTCCGACAGCAACAAAAAGTCTTCGTCGTATGTGGGCTTTTCAGAGCGTTTTATTGTTAAGTATAGTCATGATTTTTTCCATAAATCTGTCTATTCAACAAATAAATAGCAGTTCTGTCTATCAATATGTATGGTCAATGATTTTTCTTTAGAATTTGGATACTTGATTGATCCACTTGTAAAATAGTTTGTAGGATAATCGTGAAATAGTTTTTAAAATGATAGTAAAACGGTTTATAAGATGGTAGGGAATTAGTTTATAAGATGATAGTAAAATAGAGAGTGCAACGAACAGAAATTGTCACAACACGTTGATATAAAATAGTAGATGCAATGAGTCAAATAAATCCCACAACCTGAGATAAACGTACATTATTAATGCCACACATGTCGTGGCTAAAATAATAAAACCTACAATGATGTAAACCTACTCTGCGTTGCATGGTGATGTAGATGTAAGCATCTGGTTGGGTGTTCATGGCATTTTGGATATAAGAGCTTATCATATCCGAAAAAGCATAGAGCTCATCTGGCTCTTGGATGATTTGTTGACGTTCATATAGAGTTTGTTGTGGTTGTGTTACTATATCTTTTGATAAGTTTGATACACTTTTTCTCTTTCATCATTTCCCACCAATTAACTTTTCAAATATATCAGTCACATCTTTATGTCTAATTTATATGTAGTTTTTAGGTATTTAAATTATTTTTCTTTTATTTTTACTTATTCATTTGCCACCTCAATTATTACAAATCAGCAAAATCAAAACCTAAAAACCGACTAAATGTTAAAAAGGTACAGGTAGCAACTAGCAAGTCAACTTTAATAAGCTCAATGACAACATTAACAAACTTATATTAAGGAAGAAAAATGAAAATAAAAAAAGGGAAAATGATCACTCCTGTAACACAGCAGGGAATGAATATGTTGTAAGACAAAAATGAAGGACCATTTGTGTAAAGTGATAATAACTAAAGGGTATAATATGTAGACTTAGGATCAAATAAGAACAAATTTTAAAATGAGAAGGATGAAAAATAATCATAATCACACATTAGAGATGCATCGATTTAGTTTAAATGCATCCCTATTCTTTTAGATGCACCCTAATGCATTTTCTAGCAAAAAATTAGATGCATATACATATATTAGATGCATTTCATCAAGTTAGGCGAATACTATGTACTTTTCGTCTCATGCGAGTCAAATTTGTTGCTAGTACTACTTTGCATCGTGTTCACTTCAAAATCACTTTCAAAACTAATTTAGATGCATCTAAATGAATAAAGATGCATCTAATTCAAGCCGATGCATCTCAAATGTGTGGTTATAATTGTTTCTCATCCTTCTCATTTTAAGTTTTCTTCTCACTGGATCCATACCCTAATATGTAAATGTACAAAATATTTTCTTCCCTACAGCATATATGTTTTCTCCTGTACACAGCAGCGATTGTGAAGCCAAAAAAAAAAAAAAAAAAAAAAAAAAANCATGCGAGTCAAATTTGTTGCTAGTACTACTTTGCATCGTGTTCACTTCAAAATCACTTTCAAAACTAATTTAGATGCATCTAAATGAATAAAGATGCATGCTAATTCAAGCCGATGCATCTCAAATGTGTGGTTATAATTGTTTCTCATCCTTCTCATTTTAAGTTTTCTTCTCACTGGATCCATACCCTAATTTGTAAATGTACAAAATATTTTCTTCCCTACAGCATATATGTTTTTTCCTGTAACAGCAGAAGTTGTAAAGAAAAAAAAAAAAAAAAAAAAAAAAAAAAAATTAAGGAAGCATAATGAATTATAATGGAAAGTACGTAAAGTATTTATAATTTTTACTCAAACCTTTTGTAAAAAATTTATGATTATATTCTCTAGCAAGAATGTCAGCTACGTAGGGTGTGTTTGGGCCCGAGCAATGAGCTGTGAATTTTAATGTTTATTTGCCGAACAACAAGTAGCTTTATCTATTTTCGGAAGACTCATTTTTCAACGCATCATGAAGTAACATTTAGAAACGTTGACCATTATGAGTTGTTTTAACTACGTTACCAACTACTGTTTAGAAAAATACAGCTTCTGCTCATAACTCCTGCTCACAACCACTGTTTAGAGTTACCGCTCATTACTGCTATAACCAAACACACTGCTAAACGACTAAAGGGGTTATTTAAACTAGCGATCAATAAAGTAAGAGCTAACACAAATACGCATTGTTATTCAAAATTATGAAAAAATTAGTGAATACTCTTTTACTTTTTGTTTTCCTTTCAGAATTCCATCCCTCGACCTATACAACAGCAAGTAATGGCATCTTTCAAATCTTTTGAGTTTTCATAATCAAATCAAAATCCGCAAAAAAGGCAGATATTAAGAAAGCAACCATGAAATTAACATCTACTAACCACCTCGTAACACAGCTCTCCCGTAGCGTATCGATTCAATCAACACACCGTAGTTTTTAACCACAATAAAAAATAGCATCTTCATTCCATCCCCCAGTTTCAACCACAACAACGAAGAGCATCAAGCGCTCTATACAGATTTTTTAGATAAATAAATAAATAACTGAGCAAAAACTACAAGCATAGTACAATAAAGAATAGCATCTTAATTCCATGGCCGCGACAACGCGGAACATGCACTTGTGATTGTGGATACATGAGGGCACTTGCTCTTACCCCCACTAATCAAGAAGCACAAGAGCATGAAAGGTGAAGAGTACGGCAATAACACCACCAATATATTTATACTTCTGTTTCCGTACAATTTTTTTCTTTTCGAATCCTGTCTAACGAGGATGATACTATTGTTCCTTGTGATAAAAAAATGAGACGATACTAAAAATAAAAACCCAGAACTCGATCGAAGAGCATTTAATAGAATGCAAAAGCCTAAAAAACCATACTCAAATAAAAATCAACATATTACTATAGGGACTGATCATCATTGATCACTGGCTCATTGCGCTTATAATGGTGGCTACATGAAGGCACTTGCTCTCACCATGACCTATTAACCATAACAAGCGCAATGAAGTAGATGACAACGGTGATGGCACATATTTTTTTCTTTTTCTGTAGAACTAGAATGATACTATCATTTTTTGTGACTTAAAATGGGACACTGCTAGAATACAGAAGAATTCAATCAAAAAACATAGAATAGAATTTATAACCTAGAGGAACCATCTTAAAATAAGAACGAACAGTAATAATGTTACCAAAACAGGACATGCAAATGATGATTAACATTCAACAAAGAAACACAGTACAAAATACTGAATCCAAAGCAACAAGATCACTATATTAATTGAGCAATCACAGAACTCAAAAGGATAATATACTAGGCCAAAACTTAGAACAGTTGAGAGAAAAGACTAGATAAGTATTTATCCTCTTCACTGATCTCCTGGCAGACTCTTGATGATATCAGAATCACCTAAAACCAAAGCCAAAAAAACAAACTGGTTAGTTAACAATCACTCGGTTTTTCAAATACTTTATAATAGATAAATAACATATCTCAAATTCAATACCTGCATCAATGATACTTAGGCAAGACACACGGAAGTACTTCCCGCAAGCAGTTCCAAGATCAACATTGTCTAAAACAGAAATCAGGAAGAATGGGACCAGTAAGAAAACGTAAACAACAAACCTTATAGTGAGCTTTTAAGTACAACAATTACAATGAGCACTTAAGCACAAATAGAAAATACAAACAGAAATCAATCTTAGAGGTGATTGCTTATGTTCGGTTCTAGTTTGTTTCTTTTGTCATCCCTTTTTAGTGTGTTAAAATACGGTAATTTAAAGCCCATAAAAGCACATTTTTTTCTTCCAATTAAAATTGCAAAAATCCATTTCTTGGGGTTATATTGCCACCTCTTTACAAATGTAGAGGTTATAAAAAAACCTGATATTGCGTAATCACTCAACCGTGTTTTTAAACACTTGACAAAAAGTCAAACAAGAGTCTCGTACCACCCACACAATCAAACAAATCTATTTCAAATGAGAGTACCACAATTTCACAATCCTAGATGAAATCCAACTAGCAACACACATATAAATATAGCAAAACTTAAGACAACAGAAAGGATCAAAGTAGTAGTAATTCACTTACTCCCATTGTAATGGTGAACGCCAACTTTAGCAAGCATAGCATAGTACTCAATCTCCGACTTCCTCAAAGGCGGGCAATTGTTGGAAATGATAATCAACTTACCTACATTCCCCCATCAAACAACACACCACATAAGTCCCAACTAAATACACATCTAACTCAACACAATAGACAAAATCTTATATCGAAAAGGCGAAACACACCTTTGGAGCTCCTAAGAGACTCGAGCACGGTCTTGTAACCAAGAGTGTACTTTCCACTCTTCATCACAAGAGCCAACCTGTTGTTGATACTCTCATGAGTCTTCTTCTGCACATTTTACAAAATACCAACATTATTTAAATTTGAACAAAACAACCTTAAATTTTTTTATAAAATACCAACAATATTTAAATTTCAACAAAACAACCTTAAAAATTTTATAAAACACAAAACATTAAAAAAAAATTAAAAAAACACATACCGTCTTCTTTCCAGACACCATTTTTTTCTTAGTTCCTTAAACACAGCAACTACAAATTCAACATAAACAACATATTTAACAAACTATACTATAACAAACACTAAAAATAATAACTATATGTTTTTAATGATATCATGAATAAGGATATGAAAAGTAAGAGAGATGTACCTATGAAATGTGCAAGAAGAGATGCTCCGGCGCGATTCAGTAGAAGAAGAAAGAAAGAAAACCCTAAATGTGTTTATATATTTGGATTGGTATAAGTGGGCTGGGTCAAATGGGCTTTTTGTTTTATGGCTTTTAAGGGAATAATTTCGAATCACTCTTTTTAAGTCTAATAATGGATTCGGATGAGTTTCATACACCGTTTATAATTTTTTCGTTCCAAAAAGAACAAAAAAAAAAAAAAAAAGTTTATATTTAAACTGCGGTTTTTTCACGTACTAGGTAATGAACTTAGAGAAAATTTTCTATGTTATGTAACGAACTTTGCAAAATATTAAGTTAAGTAACAAAACTTTCAAAAAACCGTTAAATGTTAGTAATTTGACCCAATGTGCAGACTAGTAACACCTGGTTGGACCCGGTTATTTTGTCTTGACCTATTATGTTTGCACACTTATAACATTTTACCATACGCACTTTACCCAAAAAACCGTCTTTCCCCCTGTTGGTCCGTTTCCTCCTCAGCTATCCCGTTTCTTTCCTCTAGACTTTCACATCGCCAACACATAATTTTGAACCTGAGTTTTAAAAACCTCAGGTATCGCCGTGAGTTTAAACACCACGTGCGTTGTTGTCTGTTGAGTTGGGGTTAAGGGGTTTAAGATGTGACGGTATCGGTGGGTTACGGTGTTCGGCTGGTTAGTGACACGGACTAGGTTCTGCAATATTGATGGTTGTCGTGATTGATCTTAAGTTTTGAATCTAAGATCGATTGTGTTATCTGTTTTGGATTATATGTGCAAAGATGGTGTCTGGTGAATCCAGGCTATTTTTACGGGATACGGGCTGATAAAGAATCCGGGAGTCGAAGGAAGTGTTGGTGGATAGGCTTGATTGAATCAGGTAGAGGGTGGAAACGAGGCGAGCGCGCTCGTCGAAAAAGCATGGAGTCGGTCGGTAAAAAAGCTCGAACGACGCGAGCCTAAACCGAGCTCCGAGCCGAGCTCTGAGCCTAAGTCCTGGGCTCATTAATAATCGAGCTCGAGCCGAGTTCTATAAACAAAAAGCTCGAGTAGGCTCCGCGAGCCTGAAACGAGCCCCTCGAAATATATACGTATATATATCCTAAATACGCTATAGAACGAGCTTCAAAAGCTGTAAACGAGACTTCGAGCCTTATGTAATTACACGAGCCGGCTCCAGTCTGAACTTTGTTTTTCTTTTTTTTTTAAAAACATAATATAAACTTTCAGCCCCGAGCGAGGCCTCGAGCCTTGTAAAAATTTTCACGAGGCCGAGCTCGAGCTCTAAATATAAGGGCTCGAAACGGCTCGAAAAGCCCGAGCTCGAGCTTTATAAAATATAACACGAGCCAAGCAGCTTCGAGCTCTGGCGGCGTCCCGGCTTCGGGGCTCGGCTCGTTTATCACCTGGAATCAGGGCAATATAGATTGTGACTCAGGAGTTTGGGATTTTTTTTTTTTTTTTTTTTTTTTTTTTTTTTTTTTTTAATGATATGTTAACTGATGTTGTGTGGGTCATGGTGCTATCAAGTAAAAGATGGGTGGTGTGTTATAGAGAATTTGAAAGCATCAGGAATGGTAAGGTTAGGGATATATTGCTTAGCAAAAAGGAGTGTACCGTTATTGTGGGGATGGAAAATAAGTCTCGTCACAAGTCCCAAATGGCTTCCAAACCGAGAGACTATGTAGCGCCCGCACTTTTTCCCAAATGAATAAAGCATCTGTAGACTAGAATCGATTTAATTTCAAATTGATATATCACAGCTAATTTGAATCACATACTCTATGTTAATCATTTTGCGAGTTATGTTATTTATATATATATACGTATACTTATACTGTATATATATATATCGTAACAACCTACTTACTAGCTTCTAAACGACAACTAATGAGCGAAGTTGTAGTTCTTATGTTGAATAGCTCACTTGCGTATACCGACTCAATTCACGTTTATATCTATTGGCCCTAAAATGGACCGAACATTCTAACAGCCACCTCATTTCTTTTTGGGCCGAATGTTTCCACCGGCGCC
>LBNU01002859.1:1376-70137 GCA_014162995.1 Artemisia annua | reverse complement strand
CTCAATGGTGTTGCGATAGCCATGGTGGCTAGGTCGGGAATACTCTCCTAAGGTACGGGCTCTAGGAGGTTGGTTTGGTTGTGGTGGGTGGTTTGGTTGTGGTGGGTTGTTGGGATCAAGGAGGTTACCACCTTCCATGATGGCGGATGGTAATGGTTACGAACAAAAACACGAAGAAAATAGATAGACTAAAGAAATCCTAGAAAAATAAAATAAATATCTCACTAGAAAGGAATCTAGTGAGTAGACCTAATAAAATAAAAATTCTACCTAAACAATAACTATTCCCCGGCAGCGGCGCCAAAAACTTGATGACGTGGGATTGCGACCACGCAACAGGTTTTACCTCTCAAGGGATCTTAAGCTTACAATCCCACCAGGCAGTGTACCTGGTCGGTGTAGTATAGTGTAGTGGTAAGTACGGGGGATTGATCGTTCTCTCACAGGGAATAGTGTTCGTTAGGTTAGAAAAACTACTTTAAAAGGTCTAAGGGTGAAGGAAGATTATTTTTATATTTTTATATTTTTATGAAAGCAAGTAAAATCTCGGGTTTTGGAGGAGTGGGCGGAATTAGTTGCTAGTCAACTAACCAAAAAACTACAATTGCAATTAAAAATAAAATAACTAAACTATTATGGTTGTGAAAACTTATATGGAGACAAATGTGTTTACTTAGATTTCCTTACTCCCTAACTATCTTTTACCGGTTAATTGGTGTATGTATTACTTGCGTGGATGACGGGTGTATTCCTTAACAATTCATGGGGTGGCGTACATATCTCCCCAATTCTATGAGCTCTTATCTCCTCCTACAACGATGCGTAAAGCACCCAATCATAGGGATTGTAAACAGTGGCTCATGCGTTAAATACTACCTTAATAACCTAGTACGCATTAGTTACATGTTTCTTAAGACGTTCAAGCATGTTACCATATAGGAGTTTAGCCAGTTTTCTTAAGCCTAACATTGATGAAACATTCATCCAAGACAAGTAATAACACACCAATCAACCAATAATTAATAGTTAGGTTTCATTAGATCTAAGCAAACACAAGAAAAATCTAGCCTAGCATGTTAATTGAAAGACAAGCATAAGATATAATTAACCAACACATAGACATATTGATTAATTTAAGTGAGGACTTATCTTTAATTGAACATGAAGGATTCAAGGGTGAAAAACCCTTGAAAATACAGCCAAATTCGTCTTTAGGGTTTTTCCCAAACTTGTACCAAAAGTTCCACACTAATGAATGAAAAATAGAAAAGTATATATAGATTTTACATTCTGACGGCGTCAGGTTATGGGTTCTGACGCCGTCAGCTCGCCGTCATTAGGGTTCTCGGATGGCCTAGATCTACTTCTGACGCCGTCACTTGTAAATGTGCTCTGGGCCGTCACTCTTTAGCATTACACCTGACGGCCTACTTTCTCTAACACCTGACGCCGTCAGGTGTAAACATCTTGTTTTCTTCATAGGGCGTCTAGTGTAATATGATTCTACTCCTTTGTCAACGTTAGCTGGCGGCGTCACCTTGTGACTCTGACGCCGTCAGGAAGGTTTTCCAGCTTCTTTTGAGACTTTGTCGTTTTCTTCACTTTTATGCTCCAAAAACGTCCAAATTAGCATGTTTTCCAGAATTCTTCTCAAAAGTACCTAAAATGACAAAAGGAACGATTTAGGGCAATATTTGATCACATTTACTCGAATTAGGGCTTAAATGACCCCTTAAAACGGGTACACTTTTCGTCTCATCAATAAGGATGAAATTAAAGAAGTTGAGGAGAATAAGGAAAGGGAAATAGAAGGAGTAGATGATGGAGAGGACTACTTCAATAGGGTACCCACTAAGGAAGAACGTGCATACCATAAGGATTTATTCGATGACCCCGAGACACCATACTTCCTGGGTAATCCAATTATTAAGACGGGTGACCCATCCAACATCAACATTCCATGCAACATTGGGCATGTGCATGTGTGGAAAGCTTACATAGACCTTAAATCTCCCATAAACATCATGACTAGGATCCATTACAATTGGATAATGAAAAAGCAACTTGGACCTAGGATATGTCCCAACACGGGTTGGATGAGTAACTTTGTGGGGAGTGTAAGAGGATTGCGTGTGTATGTAGGAAANAGCTTACATAGACCTTAAATCTCCCATAAACATCATGACTAGGATCCATTACAATTGGATAATGAAAAAGCAACTTGGACCTAGGATATGTCCCAACACGGGTTGGATGAGTAACTTTGTGGGGAGTGTAAGAGGATTGCGTGTGTATGTAGGAAACTTTACCTATGTCACCGACTTTGTGATCGTTGAAGATATTCGTCCGGTAGTAGATGCATGCTTGACTCAAGTAATTTTTGGGAAGCCGTTTGTTGAAGCCTCTAAGATGAATTATGACCCATCTCTAGTGATAGTTAGATTCAAGGACGAGGCCGATGAGGTAGCCTACCAAATGCCTTATAAGATACAACAATTCCGGCTTTTATCAAACCTTGAGAAAGAGCATAAGCAAGCAGTCTACTATAGGAATGATGAGGATAGACGTAGAGGAGTAGACTATGTTATGGGTAGAATATTTGGTTTCTACAAAGAATGCTCGCAACTAGGTCCAGAATATAAGACTAAGCCAGAGGATGACCTAGAAACCGTGACCAACGATGGAGTCACGTAATAGGAGTGACTTTGAGTCTAGCTACAAGACTCGTTAATAAAGAAAAGCGCTTCTTGGGAGGCAACCCAAGCTTTATTTGTTTTGTTTGTTTGTTTGTTTGTTTGATTTTATTTGTTTCCATATGTATGTTTTATTTTTATTGCTAACAATTCATGTTTCAAATTACATTGTCAAAATGCTTTATTTTGTTTTTAACTTCGTTTTAACAACATATAAAGGTATTTTGCAAAAAGATAAGTGTAATGGAAATCTAAATTTGTTTATAAGAACGAATTGGACATGAATTGTAGCAATATAAAATGAACATACATATTAGTATTTGTTTGAGTCAAATGCTTGTATCGAGTCATAATGAAATTTTGCAGGATTCCAGGAATTAAGGTATTTGTTTTTCCAGAAATTTTCTGGAAACTAAACATAAGAATTCTGTCAGATCAATTCTGACGGCGTCAGGCTTTAAAACCTGACGGCGTCAGGTACTGATTCCAGAAAAAAAAGTTTTTAAAATTTAGTTTTTCTGCCGGATTATGAAAATTACTGCATCTTTAATTCCAGGAATCTGCAAAACTTTCATTCCACAAGCATTATATCCTTATATAGATTTTGCCGCTGATTTTATGCAAGGTTTGCCTAGATTGTTTTCTCAGGTTTAACAAGTTACATTGGACAAGAAGATGAACATGGAATCAAGTTCACGACATCAAGTTTTTGGCGTCGCTTTGATCTTGAAGCTTTTACATAATCTTGGAAGAAGATCTAACCATGTTACCACACGATCCACATAAAACGAATCAGGGGAGTATTTGTTTCATTCTTTCATTTTCTTTACTTTTACATCTTTTATGTGAACATTGGGGACAATGTTCGGTTTAAGTGTAAGGGGGGTAAATGAAGACACCTTAGAAAATGCTATTACGCTTGATTTTTGTTTTGTTTAATGGTAGATGTGTAATAAAACTAAGAGAAATATTTGTTAGGGCAATTTTAGCGCCAAATTTAAATTTTTTTACAACATATAGGAGTGAAACTTTAGGCATAATAAGCGTCTCATGGATAGGAGTTATATTACTAGCACAAAAACCGTACCACTAAAAAATTTCCCCCCAAATATGTGAGGTTCGCCCATAGAATTGTTAGGAAAAGCATTCATTGTTGGTGTTTGTGTGTGTACCGGTAGTAATTAGATTCTAGAACTTGCGTGAGTGACAATCCCAAATCCACAAGTGAGACTACATTTGTGTAGTTAGATTTACTACATGATAAGAGGCATTAGGATAACCCATGTTTTACACCCGTATTATAATTACATTGACTTCATTGGTCAAGTAATTTTCCCACACCTTAGCGATGTACTCATTTAGTACACGATACCCCTAGTACACCCCTCAGAGCCTATCTTTTCGTTTCTAACTTTAAGCATTTCACTTAAAGGAAGAATTTGTTTACAATCCACCCCAAAATATATACCAAAATCGCCTTAGCCTACCTTGTATGCACTCATCTTTAGTGCATTATTGTTACATGTTTAAACCCTTAGTTAATTGTCTAATTGATTACATGGTTGCTAAGTCGAGTCATATCCTTGTACATATTGTTTTGGGACGATTGGGACTCATGGGTAAAGTACTAATGTAATGGAGTAATGGGGAAGAAGTCAATTATTACCCCCATGTGTGCGTTAATATTTTAAAGTACTCCAAGTTTTTAAATTATCTTAATTCGAGTCATTAGAATAGTTAATTGTAAAGTATGTAAAAGTTCAAGTGTAAGGGGAGAACCGAGGCCCCTATGATGTATTATTTTGGATGGTAGGGCAAGAGTGTATGAAAAAAAAATCGAAAAAACAAGAAAAACAAAAAAAAATTGGAAAAAGAAAAGTAGAAAAAACATACGGACTACCATCCCGTTTCATTTTATCTTTATTTATGTTTATGTTATTTTCTTATTAGCTTAAGTCGAGTCGAGTCTTGGCTTAGCAACGCCACCTTGTGCATGTATTTGATCAAGATAATTAACTCGCCACCACTAAAAATACCCTTTATTCCAACAAACCGTGTTTATCATATCCCTACACCTAACATTACAACCCTTGAAAAGATCTCTTTGATAGTTTATCTTAGGTGCTTACGCCTAGTGGAGGAGGTTTTTGATCATTTCCCAAGCCTATGGTAATCTATTTGCTATGACAGGTAGTGAGTGATATTTTTCCATTTCCATTTAGTTATATAGGTTTATAACACCCGAGAGATGAGAGTATCCAAACACTATTTGTGAGGTGCTAGTATATATGATTTTCGTGCTTGTTATGACTAGGGTGGAATGACTATTTGTTGTAATTACTTTTATAATAGTGTTAAATGACCCCTAGCTCATATTTTGATTGGAATAAAAGCGCATTTGCTTGAGGACAAGCAAATCTCAAGTGTAAGGGTATTTGATGAAGCGAAAAGTGTTACGCTTTTAGGGCGTCATTTAAGCCCTAATCCGTAATTATTTGATCAAATATTGCCTTAAATCGTTCCTTTTGTTATTTTCGGTACTTTGGAGAAGAAATCTGGAAAAGGAAGCATTTTAGACGTTTTTGGAGCATAAAAGTGAAGAAAACGACAAAGTCTCAAATTATGCTGGAAACAGTACCTAACGGCANCATTTGCTTGAGGACAAGCAAATCTCAAGTGTAAGGGTATTTGATGAAGCGAAAAGTGTTACGCTTTTAGGGCGTCATTTAAGCCCTAATCCGTAATTATTTGATCAAATATTGCCTTAAATCGTTCCTTTTGTTATTTTCGGTACTTTGGAGAAGAAATCTGGAAAAGGAAGCATTTTAGACGTTTTTGGAGCATAAAAGTGAAGAAAACGACAAAGTCTCAAATTATGCTGGAAACAGTACCTAACGGCATCACTCTTTACGAGGTGGCGGCGTCACGCTTTGACAAAGAGGTGGATAATATTTACACGAGACGGGCCATAAAGATTTTGAAGCTTTTACACGTAACGGCGTCACGTGTAATGTTACCTAGGCCGTCACATTATAACTTAAAGAGAGACGGCCCAGAGAGTTTTAAAGAGCGACGGCGTCAAGAGTAGATCTGAGCAATCCGAGAAGGGTTTTGGCGGTGAGGTGACGGCGTCACAAGCTAAAACGTGACACCGTCAAGTTGTAAAATCTATATATAGTTTTCTAATTTTCATTCATTAAGTGTGTAACTTTTGGGAGAACTTTAGGGATAAACCCTAGGTCGTGGTTTACTGTATTTTCAGGGGTTTTTCACCCTTGAATCATTCATGTTCAATTAAAGATAAGTCTCCTTTCAAATCAATCAATATGTCTATGTGTTGCTTGATTATATCTTATGCTTGTCTTTACTTTAACATGCTAGGCTAGGTTTCTCTTGTGTTTGCTTAGATCTAATGAAACCTAGCTATTGATTACTTGTTGTTGGTTTGTTATTGATTGTTGTGGGTGGGTGATGTCGATGTTAGGCTTAAGAAAACTGGCTAACCTCCTATACGGTAACTTGCTTGAACGTCTTAAGAAACATGAATCGGATGTGTACTACGATTATATGGTTGTATTTAATGCATAAGCGAATTCTAGTGATCTCATGTTAGGAGCTTTTAGTCGGCTTGACATAGGAGTGAAGTAGGAGCTTATAGAGTTAGGGAAGATCGTACACGGCCCTACGAATGGTTTAAAGGAATACAACCCCTCATCCACACAATTGTAACAAACCAATTAACCGGTAAAAGATAGCTAGGGAGTAAGGAAATCTAAGTAAACACACTTTTCTCCATATTAGTTTCACAACCAATTTACTTTTCTTGTTATTTTATTTTATTTGCAATAGTAGATATTTGGGTTAGTTGATTAGCAACTAATTCCGCCCACTCTTCCAAATACCCGAGATTTTACTTGCTTTTATAAAATATAAAAATACAAAAAGAATCATCCCTCAAACCTTAGACCTAAATTAGAGTAGTTTTCAATCCTAATGACACTATTCCCCGAGAGAACGATCAATCCCCCGGTACTTACCACTTTACTATACTACATCGGTCAGGTACACTGCCTGGTGGGGGTTGTAAGCTTCTCAAGACCCCTTGAGAGGTAAAACCTATTGCGAAGGTTGCAAAACCCACGCATCATGTGATGTTATTGGCAAACGGGCAGGAACTTCACATAAATGATACAGCCCCAGTGTATGACACTGATGGATCAAATGAACAAATGTACTTCACACAAGCTACTGATGATTCTGAAGATCCGTTTGTGGAACTGAACAAAGGAATGATGTTACTGTCTAAGATGATCTCACAAATTAAGAATTCAAAGAGTCAGACTTCATCTAATTCCCGTAATCAAGCAGTCGTGCAAGGTGAAAGAGTTGATAGACATGGAAGGAATGCTCAAAGGGTTTTTGGGAATGCTGAGAATACTACATATGTCGGTAATGCGGGCAATGAGGTTAAAGCATTGGAAAAACATGATGACAGCAGCATATCGGGGAATGATACAGATGCTGATTGTGCAGATATCAGACCCACCTATGACACAGAGCCTATATTTGAAAAAGAGCCAATGGTTGAGGTACAATCAATTGTCAATAATAAAATATCTGCTCATGATCGCCAACTTACTAAAACACCTGAATTCAGAAATGAAAGAGGGGTTGATCAGAATGTTGACCAACATCTTGTCAAACAACCTTTGTCTGATCCATTAAATGTAAACAAAACAAATGTACCGACAAACCAAACTCTCGAGTTTGAAACTACTTGTCTCAAAAAGATGATTGCCCAGTTTCAAAAAGATTTTTCAAAGCTTGAGGCACATTGCATCTCACTTGAACTTAAATTGCAAAACGAATCTCTAACTTTAGGCAACAATGGTCAACTTTTGAATGAAAAAGTAAATGTGTGGATACATTAGTTAAGGAAAATGAGCTTTTAAAAGGTCAAATTCAAGCAAAGGCATTTGCACATGCTGTATTGCAAAACAAATTAAGAAGATTGAGTGGCTAGAATGTGGATACTAAGTTTGCAAAACCATCAAAATTAGAGAAACCGACCCTACACCCTATCAGAAACAAATCAATGGTTAGACAACCAACTGCATACAAATCTGAACGACCTCGATTTTCAAAATCTCGATTTGCCTCCCAAGTTGTTGAGAAAAACAATTTGACAAAACCAGTCACTCCACATTCTTGGCCTAAGGAAATTGCATCTGCTTCTGCTAAACCTCAACACGTGATTATACCTGGCTCATCTAGGATTAGTTCGACAACAATGTATAAACCTAGCATTAAAAGTAAAGAGTCTTTTGGCATAAATGACATGTACAAGAACTATGGTCTAGAATAAGCTAGGAAAATTGCACCACTTCAAAAAGACGGAATTCTAGGTTCAAAACCTCGAGAGATGCCTTCCACTGTATTACTGGACACTGCTAGTAGAAGCAAACCAAAACCTAAGAGTACTCAACTAACAAATAGGAATTGGATAGCGTCTAAGAGTAGTTGCGTAAACAATCATGATGTGCACAGAGAAGCCCACTCTAGGAGTTCAAATTCTCTTTAAAAAACAAAACAGTTTTCTACTGCGTGTAAGGACAAATGTAGCTTTCAAGTCACCTGATCTGATCACGTCTTATCAACCTTTCTTCTATCTTGTGGATGAAGTTGCGAACCTGCCTTCTTTCACTTGAGTTCCACTTTGGAGGTTTTCCATGATTCTTTCCCAGTTTTATGTCCTTCAACCTGTTGACTAGGCCATCTCTAACAACTTTCAGTGTATCGTCACAGAACTTGTGGATCTCATCAAATCTCATGTAGTTGAGTTGATGGCGAGCACTCATGTAGGTGAAGCCAAATGCTGGTTGTCTGACAAGGTGAAACTGAGAGAGTTCATGAATACCAGGAAAAAAGAGTTGTGGCTTTGTGAGGTTGATCTTCCTTTGATAGCTTTCGACACCCAACTGGAGATCTTCTTCTCTTTCTTGAACAATCAATCGTCTGATGTGGAGAAGCAGAGAAGAAATGAAGTTGTACTGCATTTCTCTTGTATAACGTCGCATTCTTCCTTGTACCTTCTCCAAATACATGTCTTCAATATCATTCAAGTGCAAGTCAGGAAAGTCTGTTTCAGAAAACTTATACAGCTTCTCATCTTGTCTCTTGACGATGATTTCCTTCATGAAAGTGTAGTTCCACCTTGTAGAATCTAAAATTTCCGTGATGGAGACAATTCTTGATTCATTAATGACGTTTTCTCTTGACTTCAATCCCAATCTGCTGGTGTAGTAAAGCTGACGACGATCATACTAGTGATGAATTCCAAGTAGTGCTTCTCTGTTGTATTCGACTACTGAGTCACTGAATATTTGAGATGTTGTTTCTTCAATTGCGGTGTGTTCGTATCTTTCAGCAGGGATTTTGCATGTCAGGGAAGAAGCATATTTGTGTTTCGAAGTCTCATGAGCATGTTGAAGGTACTCCAGGTCAGTGTTGAAGAAGAATCTGTAGGGAATCTTGGGTTTGTCTGGTCTTCCTACCATTGGTAAAGGTTTGGTCCAGTCTGTGTAGTATGGTCCTTCCTTTCCAGAGTAGATGTCAATATTAGCCTCAGGATTAAGCCAATCGATATCATTAGACATTGCACAAGCAATGTTTTCAAAGTGATATTCCAGTTCGGCTGCGCTCCCGGATCTTTCTTTGAGGAGGTTGAAAGCATCATTCTTGATCCGCCTCAGTTCTTTCTTCGTCAACTTTTCAATGTTAAGCTCTTTCATGATGCTCTGGGTGTATTGCAAGGTGTTTCCAGGAAGAGGTTCTTCATCTTCGGGTAGAGGAGGTTGAGCCTTGATCATTTCATCAAACCATTCAACCTCGGGCGTGTCGTCATTGTCAATCCATGAGATCAGGTTATCTTTGACATTCTTCTTCGACTTCTTTGACTTCTTAGTTTTGCCCTTTTGTTTTGATTTGGAGGTTGATGATGGTCCAGGTCTTGATTCAGGAATTATAGATTCAAGAATTGTTGATGAAGGATGTTCCTGAAGTCATCATCGAAATGAGTAAGGTATCCTTCTTCTTCGGTTGGTGCTGACCCAGATGCCGGTGTTTGTTGATGAGTGACATGTGTGGTTGTAGTCTTTGCTGGTTTTTTGTGTGAAGATGATGGACCCGTTGTTGAATTTTGTTTCTTGGATTGTGAGTTAGGGTCAGGATCATCATCTCTTCTTGGCCTTTTGTGAGTTCCAGCAGCTTCTTTGCATGACTCTTTCGAAAGATTTCTTGGTATAGCTTCCAAAATTGCTGTTTCTTCTTTGGTCATTGTTGTTTTAGCAGCCAATTGGTTAATCATCTTATTTTGAAGATCTTCGAAAGTGAGTTCTTTTGGCGGTGTTGGAGCTTTGGCTGCTTGGAGAGTGAATGGTGTAGAAGAAAGCATTTCTCTGACTACATTTCTGATTCTTTCATTTAGTTGATTCTTTATTGGCTCGATGAGACGTTCCACCTCTGTTGAGGTGATTTCAGTTAGATTGTTTGTGAGATATTCATTTGTGTACTTGTGGATTATATCATCCATATCTTCTTACAAGTACTCATCGACCCGTTGTTTGGTTTCCTTAAACTCATCAACTTGTTGTGCTAAGCTCATGACCATGGTTGTCAAAGTGGCAACTTGGTCTTGAAGTTGGTTATCTTTCTTTATTCGAGCTTGTTTCACGGCTTTCTTGATCTTTTGGAGACTTCGGTGGTCAAAGGATTGACGGGTTTTGATGCGGTCGCGATGTGTCATTGCGGTTTAGCAGTATTAATGCTTACTCAAGTTTTAAATTTATATTTAGCCAACTTATCAATAACACACACACCTAACGAGCAGTGTACCCGGTCAGTATGAATATAATGGTAAGTAGAATCTCGATCACTAAGAGTGGGACGTATTATCTAGTTAACCTAATCAGTATTTTAATATCCTAAGTTAGTTTTACAGCCTAATCTAACGAAAGGGGGTTCAGCCTGAGAGACTGGCACAGTTTGGTTTTATTAAACAGCAAATTAAACTAATGAGCATGAATCAGCGAATAGCACACACGTACACAGATAGATAGTTAGAAGCAGAAGAAGGCCTATCCTAAAAGTTAAGTAGCTTGTCACTTGTTTTATTGCTAGTTCTATATGAAGTGTATTATAATTAAACCTTTCTCATTGGATCTCATGATATCGGCAAGTAAACCCTTAATGATCACTTATGTTTATCCTATTTATCTAAAGACATCAGCTAAATAGGCGAGGAACAGGTATGGTAGCCCAGAAGACTCAGCTAAAAACAGAGGTTATCAATGCACTAATATAAGTCACGAAAGACATCATCATATAGACTTTAATTGATGGGAAAGCAATTAAGGGGTGCGGTTTGGTGGCCGGTGTCAGCCCATCAATCCTGATGAATTAAAGCGTACTATTACAATAAAACAAAACTACTTAATGAATTAAATACATACAGGACCTTCTTACAGCTCTAATATTTTCGATTTGGGTGTGTTTTGTGATGCTTCTTCGACTGAGTTCGTCTCCTTAGGGTTATGTTGCACACAAAATTCATATATTTCTTGGGGTATTTATAGTTTCTGTCAGAGGGTACGATGCGGCGCATAGCATAGGTAGATGCGGCGCATGTACTTAACTTCGCGTGGGGTCCAAGATTAATATATTCTGGATTATTCGTACACCGTCTTCAAATACAGCATAACTTGAATCTTTATGCGGCGCATGTCCTTCAGTGTCTTGGATTGTATCTAGTGAAGTCTTGATAGTGATACGCCGTATGTCAGAAGTATAATGCGGCGTATCTGGAGTAGAACAGGCTTGATCTTCTTTGTTGACCAAAGTTTCATAAGCGGCGCATGGTAGAATTCCATGCGGCGCATTCTTCAAAGTCAGGCAATGGTCTTCGAATTCATCTAAGTATGATATTGCGGCGTATCTGTTGATAGAGATACGGCGCATCTTCTGGATTTCAGTAGACTTTTGACATCTTGCTTGTTTTTCTTCATAATTTGTCCAAAATCGCCAAGTTTCACCAATTGCTCATTTTTACCTGAGAATTACTAAAGTAAACAATTAAGTATCGATTCTCATAGATAATGTAATAAAACAAGTCAAATAAATAGGATAAATGATGACAATAATATGTACTTATTTGATGTCATCAAATATCCCTCCACTTGAACTTTACTTGTCCCCAAGTAAACCTTAGAGTAAGATTATGAAAATGTATCCTAAAAGGTATTAGGATTTATTTGTATCATTAAGCACGTATTCGTTTTATCATAATCACACAACCAAACACTTAACGAAGTAGAAACAAAATAAATTTTCAATATCAAAACAATTCTAAATCGTTTAGTTGCTCAGTCGTGACGAATATTGTATCATAAGCTTGACAAGTATACGCATCTCCCCCACTAAAGCTAAGGAGTAACAAGTCTAAAGCAGTAAATAGGGTTTAGAGGCTTAAGGGTCGAACCTAGCTTCGTTCAAACATTTCCTGCATAAACTTAGTAGATCGTTGGCGCGAGTCTTCGATGCTTCAACTAACGGATGGTCACTAGTGCACTTCTTGGATCGCTGGCGCGTTATTTGCATAACGGATGTTCACCAAGTCATACACTAGATCGCTAGCGCGTTAGTCAATTAATCTAATACTCAGATGGTCACTACCTTATTCATACAATTAATATTTTCACTAAGCCATCATCATATCCGGATGCTCGAAAGCTAACAACGAATATAACAATACGGTTGGGTAAGGATAACATTTAAGATATAAATTGGTGTAAAATAAAAAGAAACAAACAAATAGATTAAAATCCTAAGTGTGGTTAATTACTTTCCCAACCATCCCATGAATAAGACTCATATCATTGAATAACTCACGCTTTTGACTCATGTAACTCACGCTTTAGGTAGACACGAATTATACTCAATAAAATCTTAAACAAAGAATAAACCTTAGTTGGCGTTCCCATAACGGCCAACTCCCATTCAATCCATAAATATAGTACAACAACAAATAGTGGAGATATCTTCCACTTAATACAAAACTTTACATAAGTTGGTTAAAACAAACTTCCAACATCTTCTATTTCTTTTTCTTTTCTATTTTTTTTATTTTTATAAACATAAATGTGTAAAATTTCACAACTTTTCTATCACGATTTTTCCTGATATTTTTCCATACTTTTCATAACTTTCAGAAATAACTGTAATAGTGAAAGTAGTAAACACACGAAAAATAAACTAGAAATTATACAATATGTACTTTCACTCCAATTGCATTGTGCAGTTTCCCGACCTAACCAAGGATAATGAATTACGCACGTGAACACAGTTAATGTAAGGAAACACACTTTGCCTAAAGTAACTAACCACGGATTTTAATCTACAGGGTAGGCTAAGGTGTAAGGGTGTAACGAAACATTATAACAAAGGTGTAAGAAACGAAAGGAATGGCTCTGAGGGTTTTTCTAGGGGTATCTTACTCTAAAAGTGAGAGTAAACAAAAGGGTTTATACGGGGGTTAACTAACCAATGTAGTTAGTTAATATCACATAACATATAAAGGCTATTTGGGTGTAATCCTAGAAATTTACCAAGACAAGTCACTCCAATTATATCGATAATACTCATTATGGTGGTCTCGAATAGTATACAAGCCAAGTTCTAAAGTTTACTGTAGGTCCAAAGATTTGGATCTTAGCAGCCTTTGTAAGACAATAGACACCTTGGATAAATCCAAACTATCTATATGAGAAACTTTAAACAATGTATACTTGATGTTAATGCGGAATGTTAACACAAGTAGTAAGAACAACACAGAGAATTACTAAATTTGTTTTCTATTAATTTCTTGAAAACTTGGCATAGAACTCAATGCCGTAGGGTTCCTTTTATACTATAAGGAAACCCTAATTCTACAAAACATGTGAAAGGATGCATACATATCTTTTCCTAAGATATCTAACCGTGTGCATATCCTTTCCTATAATATCTCCTAAGATATCTAACTTGTTCAGCAAAACAGACTTAACTGAACATAAACAGACTTAACTAATCTGGCCAGACTTAACTTTGTAATGGCAGACTTAACTAAACCTACCCGACTTAACTAGACTATTCAGACTTTTAAGTCTGTTACAAATAAGTCCCAACAATCCTCCCCTAACTTGATCTTCATGCTCCATGATCTTCAAGTTCCTTTCTTCAGAAATGCTTTGAGGATTTTGAATGTAATCTCCATTGGAATTATTTTGAGCTGCAACTTTTGTTGAATCTTAAAATATTGCAGCAGCCTTCAAATCTTGAGTACCACCTGATCTTTGCAGGAACATTGACAATTTTGTACATCAAATCAAAAGTTTCATACTATTCTCATCACTTCCAGGTGTGTAAACTCCTGTGAGAGGTGAATCATTGAAAATTTAATGGATTTGATGTCTCTTTACCAGATAGCCATCACTTCTGGAGTAGCCAATGTTTCAGTATTAATACTATGGTACATTGATAACCATATGATTTTTATCAAACCACCAGCTATCAACGGATTTGATATGTCTTAACAAAAGCCGTTTGCTTTTGGACTAGCCAACTCTTTAATGAAATGCAGTCATCATCTTGGTGAGTTGATTACCAATTATGGTTTTTCCACTACCTTTACCACAAGCCATAACCTTGTGGGCTAGTCAACTCTTCACTATAACAGATATGGTGAGTTGAATACCATACAACTTTTGGCAAATTGTCAGCCATAAACGGATTTGAGATATCTTTACCTAGAGCCGTTTGCTCTTGGATTAGCCAGTCCTTATGTGGGTTAGACATGGTGGACTGATAACCATTTGTTGTGTTAGTGCAAAGCACCTTCACCAAGTGTTATATCCAAAAATCCATCTATCCTGAGAATTTATCCAAACATATGTCAAAAGGAACTCTTCAAACCCTTCTATACCTTTTCAGAGGTAGTTGTTGACTTGCATCTTGTTGCAGAAGTCTATCAATTTCAGCATAACTTGCCTCCTCTTGTCTGATCAATTTCCTTGATTGTTTAGGTATAGAGGGTGATTGAGCAATTTGTTTTCCTTCCCTCTGTCCACCCTTGATTGGAGCAGACTTATCCTTTGCACCAGACTTAATTGCCTCTTTGTCCACAGCTCAGCAGTATTAACTCTAATTCATCATCAGACTCAGACGATAACACACCCCACTCACTACCAGCACATCAAACTTCCCAATCATCTACAAGAAAGCATGATGTGGGCTCATCAAGCAGACCAATCAACTCACCCAACGCCCCATCATCATCATCCACTGATGATTCACATCCATTGTTTCGATATCCATATCAAGATGAACCTCGACCATTGAAGTCCCCCTTTCTCCCTTCATCTGAAGATGATAGTGTTGTGAATCTAAGTGATTCATCTCGGGGTTCTGATGATTCCACAGAACGTTTAGAGCCAATCTTTACTAGATTGGTGATAGAGGAAGAGGAGAGGCCAGCAGCAGATGGAGAGAGGCCCCAACCTTCACAACCCTAACCAAGGTCACGCTCCAGAAATCCACCACTCCCAGAGACAAGAGAGGTGGTGATTGGTCTCATGTGTTTACAGCTTTCCCAGGGAGTGTGGAAGGACAAGGGTAAGGGAAAAACTGCTGAGATGCAGGGGAAAGGGAAAAGGAAGATGGAGTAGGTTGGGTGGTGGTATGATGCTTGGCTCTCAAGATATAAAACTAGGTTCTTGAGCATCATCATCGTTTTCATTAATCCAACCATGCCAAGACTTTTGTAATGATGGTAGTAGTATCTAGGGTGACAGATTAGATGATTGTGTTTAGGAATGGTCTTATGCTACATTTTGAATTATTTTGTAAGTTGTAACCTTAATCTTTAATGAATGAAAGACTTGTCTCTTATTTCTCAAATTGTATCACTGTTTCTTCTCTTATGCAGAACCAAGCTCTTTTCATAACCACATGAAATAGTTTTCCTGCAAAACAAAGTTAGTGACACAAAATACTACTAAACAAAAGACACCTGATTTAAAAACATACCAATCCTTCCCTGAGGCATATGCCTTCCCTTAGGCTTATGCCTCCCCTCAAACTTTTCATTCAAGGGTTAACCATACCCAGGTTCATCAAAAGCTTTTGTTTGTCGACAATAGCCATATTAGTATGAATCTTAGACACCTGTATCAAACGTTTTCATATGTATTTCTAATGAAAATGGTGCCTAATCTTAATATGCTAAGTTCTAATATGAAGAACTGGATGAGTAGTATAAAAGTATATTGCCAGACTTAATTTTGGTCAGCCAGACTTAATCACCTGACTTAACAGATGACCAATAGGGACTCAAAAGAAATTCAAACATAGCCTCTGTATGTCTACAATCCACATCTTCCCTGCAAGAGTTAGTCCAAAGAAGACATAGATATGCACTCATCTTAAACACCCATATTATGCACATTTATTCAGATTCTTAACAAGAGTGATTTTAGTTTCAAATTGTACATTTAACCTCCCCTTAAATGTAGCTAGGTATTATGTAATTTTAAGAAACCAAAACTTTGTTGAGCATGAAAATGTGTATAAAATACTTAATCCAAAACAAAAGAAACCATGATGTTTGCAAACCATGAAACATACATGTCCTAGTGACTTATTCAAACACAATGCAAGTCTCTTAAAATGATGCAATAACCTTGAAAAGATATGATGGCTTTCTCAAAAGTTAAGCTCTATTCCGTTTCTTTGCTTTGGAATCATGATCAAGCTCATCACAGATCTGAGTTAGCAGTTGACCACCTATGCTGAGAAGAAGATTGTCAACAACATCATAGTCAATTCCTTCTTCTTGCCTGTACCCTTGAGCCTTCAATCTAGCTTTGTTTCTGACAACCACACCTCTTTCATCTCTCTTGTTTTTGAAGACCCATTTGGTACTAATGTCTTTAACCCCATGAGGCAGGTCTATAAGAGCCCATACTAGTTGCAGTTTGGACTGTAAGAGTTCTTCTTGCATGGCTTCAACCCAGCTTTCATTATCCAGAAATTCTTGTTGGTCTTTGTGATTGTTTCCACTTTTATCCCTGCGAAACCTCCAGCCTTCATTTCTTGCTGGAAACAGGTTGATGTACAATTTTCTTTCAAAGCTGTCCATTTGTTCCTTGGAACCTAGTTTATGCTCAGAGCATCCACTATCAAATACATCTTTATAGCTTAGTTCCTGTAATGAATGATCCTGCGCAGAAGTAAGAGATTTGTTTCTCTTGATGACCCAGGCCTGTGCAGGCTTGGGTCCAGTTTGTGGATCTTCATACTTGTAAGCCTTGTATGAACAAGATCCATTAATACTAGAAATGGACTTATAGGGTAAGTTCTCTTTTAAATGGGTTCCATTTCCAGTAATCTGAGTCTCTAGAAGAAGACCTTCTTTTATCCTTTACAAAATAAGAGTTTGGGGTCTTTGCGGTATTATTTCCAATGGGTCTCCTTACAGGTGAATTTGATTTAGAAAAACTTCTTTTTTGATTAAAATTGTTCATCTGTGAGAGAGGTCTTCTCACAGGTGAAGAAGATTTTGCAAAGTAATTTCTCGGATTAGCTTGATTCACCTGTGGTTTAACTAGTTGTTTTGGCCTGTAATAGCCAGTATTAACCTTGGGATGGGCAGGATTAACCTTTTGCCCAACAGGTTTAACCTGGTTTCTACCTGTATTAACATTTGGTCTACCAGAATTAATTTTGGAGTGACCAGTATTAACCCTTGAATAAACAGAATTAACTTTAGTGTTACCAGTATTGAGTAGAACTTGCCTAGGGATAAACTGATTAGCATGATTAATTCTGTTAGCATTGTTCCACACAGGTTTAACCACATGATTACCAGTATTAACCATTTTCTGTTTTCTCAACTCATTTTCCTTAGCCATTCTTTTTTCATGAAAATCACAATCTTTTATCAAATGACTAATACTATTACACACAAAACATCTTTTCTGAGTATAAACATAACCTCCTCCTAACACTCTATTCCATTTATCATTCTTTTCCCTTTTTGGTGTCTCTGGTTTATTTACTTGTTGCCTAGGAGATTTTAAGTGAGCTGCACAACTAGGTTCAACAGGTTTTTGTTCAGGTTCAGACACAACGGGTTCATCACTTTTAACTGATTCAGACTTTGATACTTTACTTGACACACTTTCAGGTTCTGATTCAGAGGACTCAGAGATGTTTCCAAGTGAACCTTCACTATCATTGGATTGACAAGTGGAGTATTAACTGGTTTTATCTTCTGAGACTTTTGTTTCAGGCATTTGAGGTCCTTTTTTACCATACAGATATAGTGATTCATCAAACTTTTTCTCAGGTAAAGGAGTATAGTCTCCACTTAAAGGAGGTGGAATTCCTTTGTAATTATTAGTTTTTAAGAATCTACTATATTCAATTGAATCAGCGAAGTCAGTATCAGAAGCAGTAAACATACTTCTATCCATCTCTTCTTCATAACTTAGAACCTCACTATCTGATTTTATCTCATATCCTAGGCCAATTTTACATGTTGAGCTCATGCCACAGTCTATTAACTTTGACAAATTTTTAGAAGAATTTTTCCATTTGTCTACAATCTGTTGCAATTCTTCTTTTTCTTTAAGAGCTTTTTCACCAATTCTCCTGTACCTTTTCAGTTTTTCATCTTTAGCATATATTTCATTAGCCTGAAAAGTAAGTTTTTGGTTTAAATTGGCTAGTTGTGTTTGAAGTTTATCAACCTGAGCTTCTAAAGTTTTGACACCATTTTCATAAGCAAGTATTCTTATCTCTTGTTCCTCTATTTGAATTGTTTGTTCATCACACACAGCCTTAACATTGTTGTATGAATCAATACACAGTTTAGAATATAGAGATACCTCAGAGTTAGAGCTTATGGCCATAAGAGCATGGTTTGTAGGTTCCTCCTCATCAGTGTGCTCCACCCAATTTATGATGCCATCATCCATAGTCAGCAGACCAACCTAGCTTGTCTCCTTCTTATGGGCTTCCTCTGGATACATCCTCTTCTTTTTCTCTTCAGAATTTACCTTTGTTGTACATTCTCTTTCAAAGTGACCATTTTTGTTACACTTCCAGCATACAAGCTTTGATTTGTCATAACCAGCTGGTTTATTTCCATTATATTTAATTTTTCTTCCAGTTTTCTTAAAGAATCTCTTCATCCTGAGTGCAATCATGGCCAGTTGCCAGTTGATATCCATTTCTTCAATATCAACATCATCAATCTGATCAAGATCATCATGTATGAGATCTCTTTCTTCAGATCTTCTTGCAAAAAGAGAGTAAAGAACTTCATCAGCAAAGCCAACAGAATCATCTCTTTCCTTGTTGTTAGAAGAAGAAGCATAGTTGCCAGGATTAAAACTGCCAGAACTAACTCTGTTAGTACTGGTCTTGCCTTGTCCAACAAAGGCAACATTGGCAGCACTGGATGATGATTTTAAGCTTCCTTTGACATCTTGTTCAAAAACCCTAAGATTGTTGAACAAATCATCAATAGACCAGTTGTCAACACCTTCTTTTAGCCTCATGCTCATAGTTACATTGATCCATTCTTGAGGCATAGATCTGAGAAACTTATGGTTTTCATCTTCAGAAGACACAGGAGAACCATGAGCTTCTAGTTGAGAGAATGGTGTTGGAACCTTTCATAACCTTTTTCAAGCCCTTTAGAACTGCTCACTGTGAAAGCCTCAAATTGCTGTTTGAGTATGGCCTTTTGCATCTTCTTGGAGTTGGCATTCCCTCCAAATCTGACTCGAATTACTTCCCAGATCTCTTTGGCATCATCCATCCCATGGAATCTTCTTAGGTGTTCCTTTGGAATGGCCATTAGAAGAATGATCCTAGCTTTCCTTTCTTTCTCCACAGCATGTATCTTTGCAGCAGTAACTGGTGGAAGCACTTTAACAGTACCATCCTTGCCTACAAAGATTCTTTTCTTTGAGTTTCCATTCTGTATGACTTTCCACACATCATTATCTATGTACTCCAGATAATGTTCCATCTCCATAGCCCATATATCATACTCTTCCTTTTTGAGAATTGGAAGTTTGATATTGGCTACAGGCACAAGCTGCTGTTGGTGTTTTGGCTTCTCATTGTCAGAGACAGCTTCTTCATGGTTTGATTCTTCAGCCTCAGAGTCACTGTTACGACTAGAGAATTCATCAACAGGTTTGGACATCTTTTTGGAATTTTGGTGAGTGTTTGAGTGGTTATTGTGTGGATCTGTGTTTCTTCTTACTCAGAGTTCCTCAACGAGGCTCTGATACCACTTGTAGGTCCAAAGATTTGGATCTTAGCAGCCTTTGTAAGACAATAGACACCTTGGATAAATCCAAACTATCTATATGAGAAACTCTAAACAATGTATACTTGATGTTAATGCGGAATGTTAACACAAGCAGTAAGAACAACACAGAGAATTACTAAATTTGTTTTCTATTAATTTCTTGAAAATTGGCATAGAACTCAATGCCGTAGGGTTCCTTTTATACTATAAGGAAACCCTAATTCTACAAAACATGTGAAAGGATGCATACATATCTTCTCCTAAGATATCTAACCGTGTGCATATCCTTTCCTATAATATCTCCTAAGATATCTAACTTGTTCAGCAAAACAGACTTAACTGAACATAAACAGACTTAACTAATCTGGCCAGACTTAACTTTGTACTGGCAGACTTAACTAAACCTACCTGACTTAACTAGACTATTCAGACTTTTAAGTCTTTTACAAATAATTCCCAACATTTACAAGTCACCGGCACACTAAAGTTTTTAATTTTTGGAAAAATAAAGTTATGTGTGCGGTTATGTAATTTAGACTTAAACAAAAACATGCTAAATTTTTTTAAAAAATTTTGATAAATTAAGCGCATTTTAAGCATATTTTGAAAAGTTTGGGACAAGTAAGCGTTCTAATTCTTCATCCTCCCACTTATGTTAAACAACGTCCTCGTTGTTCGTATTGAAAGATAAAAACTAGAAAATAAAAGAATTAGAACGTAGAAACTCCCCTGAGATTAGCTCGGTATGGTCCTCCATTACGCGTTATTGAGCAAAATCTACTTTCTTGGGGATGAGAAACGTTTAAGCTCAATGAATGATGTTTCCACAGAAAGTACAGGAATCTATTATACCACCAAAACTTTAACACCCCTGAGTTAAGAAGGTTCAAACTTGCATAATTCATTAGTAGTTAGTAAAAATAAAACCTAAAAAATAAAATCGAAAATCATCAGGTCAGTCGATACGCCACATCCTATGGAAGAGGATGCGCCGTATCGAGCATGGAATTAATACGAATCAGAATAAAAGATGCCTCGCATCCTTTAACAGGGATGCGCCACATTAAATAAACTGACAGAATGTTCAAAAGAAAATAAAAATGCAGAAAATTAAAATGGATATGACCTGTGCAGATGATACGCCGCATCCTATGATGCATANTTAGTAAAAATAAAACCTAAAAAATAAAATCGAAAATCATCAGGTCAGTCGATACGCCACATCCTATGGAAGAGGATGCGCCGTATCGAGCATGGAATTAATACGAATCAGAATAAAAGATGCCTCGCATCCTTTAACAGGGATGCGCCACATTAAATAAACTGACAGAATGTTCAAAAGAAAATAAAAATGCAGAAAATTAAAATGGATATGACCTGTGCAGATGATACGCCGCATCCTATGATGCATATGTGCCGCATCTTCTGCAGGTCTGACAGACTGGACACAAACAGAAAAATAAGATAAAAATCCGGGTTGTCTCCCCGACTTGAAAGGTTGACTTGCCGCCTCTAGTTGTAATTCCTTTCAAGTCGTGCTTTACCAATAGAACCTTGTTAAGTATGTTTGACAATTGGTACACTTCAATCGCCAACCCATTAATCATGTTGCTTTGTTCTTTTAGTAACAGCTCGTGACTAGCCTTGAATTCATTAATAAAGTTCGTTGTGTCATGATGTTCTTTTTCACTTGTCTGAGCTATCATCAGTGCATACTCTTCAATGGTAGGGTTCTTTCGAGGTCTTCCNGACAATTGGTACACTTCAATCGCCAACCCATTAATCATGTTGCTTTGTTCTTTTAGTAACAGCTCGTGACTAGCCTTGAATTCATTAATAAAGTTCGTTGTGTCATGATGTTCTTTTTCACTTGTCTGAGCTATCATCAGTGCATACTCTTCAATGGTAGGGTTCTTTCGAGGTCTTCCGAACCAGTTGGGGAAATATCAAACATTGTTCCTGAAATTCAAAACAAATAGATTTCAAAGTAAAAACTTTCTAATGTACAGGTAAGTTAGAATTTTCTCCGTTCGGGAATATAAAAAGTAAAAGTTGCTGATATCTGCAGGCGATGCGCCGTATCCTGGAAAAAGGATACGCCATATCTTATTACGTTAATAATAAAATCAGACTTTTATTTAGAAAATCGATACGCCGCTTTTGAATTAGAATGTGCCGTATCTAATTAAATGTCAAAAATTGATTATATTTATAAAAATTAAATGCGCCGCATAAGCAGAAGCTAATGCGCCATATTTTCGTTACGCTTAAAAATACAAGATTTTTGATTTAGTAAATGCGCTGTATCGATAAAAATCGATGCGTCGCTTCTGTTTAATTAATTCAAAAACTGTTTTTAATTAAATATATAATACGTCGTATCTGTGAAAAAAGATGCGTCGTATGACGTTAGGGTTTTTGAAAATTTTCTTTTAAAAACAGAATACGCCGTATCTAGGGGATAGATGCGTCGTACTCGAATTATTAAACGCGTTGTATATTAAAAATTAAAATGCAATACGCCGTATCTGAGAATCAGATGCGCCGTATCGTTTGTATGAGCACAATACAACGACAGCAGTTAATGTAGAAAACAAAGAAAAATAAAAATAAAAATAAAATTACAGAAAATAAAATAAAAACAAAAACAGAAATATACAAATTATACAATGAATGCAATCTAACTAATATACAACAGAGTTAGTGGTTAGAATCTAAAAACCTAATAAAAAGAAAATCTAATTAAATTACTAATCAGATTAACAGATAATAACAATTCACTCCCCGGCAGCGATGCCAAAAACTTGATGTGGTCGCGATGTGTCGTTGCGGTTTAGCAGTATTAATGCTTACTCAAGTTTTAAATTTATATTTAGCCGACTTATCAATAACACACACACCTAACGAGCAGTGTACCCGGTCAGTATGAATATAATGGTAAGTAGAGTGTCGATCACTAAGAGTGGAACGTATTATCTAGTTAACCTAATCAGTATTTTAATATCCTAAGTTAGTTTTACAGCCTAATCTAACGAAAGGGGGTTTAGCCTGAGAGACTGGCACAGTTTGGTTTTATTAAACAGTAAATTAAACTAATGAGCACGAATCAGCGAATAGCAAACACGTACACAGATAGATAGTTAGAAGCAGAAGAAGGCCTGTCCTGATAGTTAAGTAGCTTGTCACTTGTTTTATTGCTAGTTCTATATGAAGTGTATTATAATTAAACCTTTATCGTTGGATCTCATTATATCGGCGAGTAAACCCTTAATGATTACTTATGTTTATCCTATTTATCTAAAGACATCAGCTAAATAGGCGAGGAACAGGTATGGTAGCCCAGAAGACTCAGCTAAACACAGAGGTTATCAATGCACTAATATAAGTCACCAAAGACATCATCATATAGACTTTAATTGATGGAAAAGCAATATTAAGGGGTGCGGTTTGGTGGCCGGTGTCAGCCCATCAATCCTGATGAATTAAAGCGTACTATTACAATAAAACAAAACTACTTAATGAATTAAATACATACATGACCTTCTTACAGCTCTAATATTTTCGATTTGGGTGTGTTTTGTGATGCTTCTTCGACTGAGTTCGTCTCCTTAGGGTTATGTTGCACACAAAATTCATATATTTCTTGGGGTATTTATAGTTTCTGTCAGAGGGTACGATGCGGCGCATAGCATAGGTAGATGCGGCGCATGTACTTAACTTCGCGTGGGGTCCAAGATTAATATATTCTGGAATATTCGTACACTGTCTTCAGATGCGGCGTAACTTGAATCTTTATGCGGCGCATGTCCTTCAGTGTCTTGGATTGTATCTGGTGAAGTCTTGATAGTGATACGTCGTATGTCAGAAGTATAATGCGGCGTATCTGGAGTAGAACAGGCTTGATCTTCTTCGTTGACCAAAGTTTCATAAGCGGCGCATGGTAGAATTCCATGCGGCGCATTCTTCAAAGTCAGGCAATGGTCTTCGAATTCATCTAAGTATGATATTGCGGCGTATCTGTTGATAGAGATACGGCACATCTTCTGGATTTCAGTAGACTTTTGACATCTTGCTTGTTTTGCTTCATAATTTGTCCAAAATTGCCAAGTTTCACCAATTGCTCGTTTTTACATGAGAATTACTAAAGTAAACAATTAAGTATCGATTCTCATAGATAATGTAATAAAACAAGTCAAATAAATAGGATAAATGATGACAATATTATGTACTTATTTGATGTCATCAGGTTTCTTGATTGATTTGCTTATTGATGTTGTTCGAGTTGGTGGTGGAGATGAGTGATTTGATGATGAAGATTCATTGTCGTCATCTGAAGTTGATTGTTTGTCGGATGCAGGATTGGACGTTGGAGGAGAGGAACTTGGAGGAGATGGATCCTTAGGAGGAGTATCCTTAGGAGTCGAAGGAGGTTGTCGAGGTGAGTTTGGAGGCGTCTGAAAGAATTTATTAGTATCAAATGGCTCTTCTTGTTCAGTAACCTCTTCATCTTGTTGTTCTTGTGATTGTGCTTCCTCGAGCAATCTTTTCCAATTTTCTTCTTCTTAAATTGCCTTCTTTTTATGTCCTTCTTCAAGTGCTACCTGCTCGAGATCCGCGTCATTAATAAATGGATCAAAATCCATATCAGTCTGTTGCTCATCTATAGTCTCATCAGTTGCAGCAGCTTCCTTCATTATGATGTTGCCTTCAGCGTCTGTTTCTTCTTCGTTACCGGGTTGATTAACCGGATCCGAAGTGGGAGTAATGATGGAATTCCCGACCATACCAGGTTGAATAACCGGATCTGGTTGGGTGCCACTAGTAACTCTCTCATTCCCGAGTTGATTAACCGAACTTGGAGGTGGTTGAGGGTGATTTCTGCTAAGATGTGTGGCTTCGATGAGATCTCTATGTTCTTTGTCCATTTCGGCTCGATTGTCGACAACAATACTCTTTAGTCTCCTTTTGTCAACTAATGGTGTTACGTCAGCTTGATCATCTTCATCATTTCCAGTTCCTTCACTTACATCTCTGAAGACTACCCCTCGTCTTCTTCGTTCATTGATGACATCAAATAATCTGATATTTTACATATCAAATTCCCGTGTTTATTGCCTCAATTATATCAACATGCTAGTGAATTCTTTTATATTTGTTTATAATTCTATTTCAGGAGTAGTGAGGCGCTGGAGCGGAAAAAATGCAAGAAAAGGCCAACAAAGTGTATAATATATTCTGAAGGACAAGCTACGGCGTATGTGGTACTATGGACTATGCCGTAACACATTACATGGCCAAATTTCTAAGGATTATGAAGGTTATGCCGTAACCATAATATGAGGTTACGACGTAGTTATGAGACCGAGAGGAAATTATGTGACTGAAGAGATTACGACGTAACGATGATAAATATTACGCCGTCATTATGGAGGCTACGGCGTAGTTAGTAATTGGACTACGCCGTACAGATATTTACGAGTGGATAAGTATTGACGGACAATAAGTTACGGCGTAACGTGACTAATTAGTTACGCCGTAATTAATTACGTGGGCACGAAGGAGAAGAGTTACGGCGTAACCAAGTGACTTAGTTACGCCGTAGTCTATTGAACAGGCACATTAATATTAAAGTCAAAGGGCTGATTTCATCAATATTATAAGATGTTATAACACATTTTATATGTGTTATATAAGTAAAAGTGATGACAAGGACCTAGAATGCAATATGCTGAAAGATGGATGCTATAATGGAAACTTCTTTTACTATAAAAACATATGTACGTATCATATGTAGACATCAATTGGGGAATATTAAAATAAGGGTTCTTGTGGTTTTCTGTGTTGCGCCGTACGAAGGAGAACAGAAGAAAAAGACAGAAAGGAAGGACAGTAGGGGCGCAAGTTTTTAAGGGGCAAACCGCTCGGGGTTTTGCCTCGGTACTCAACTAGGGGATCGATAGCAATTATTTAGCGCGATATGTATTATTTCTCAACACTCAATTAATTATTCAGATTCATAATTTTTGATCACTATTTTGATTCTGCTTATTTATTGATTGTCTTGGTGCCTGTCGTGTTTTATTTATTTGTTATCGCATTTTAATTTATTTATTATTAGTCGATTAATCATTATTGGCTTATAATTAATTAATTAATTGGTGATTAATTGTTTGGTCTATATGTGCTTTCTTTTATTATTATTTTTAGTGTGTGCATGCTTAGTTTGTCATATGGCCCTCTAGTTTCGGTAGTATTATAAGCTTGTTTGTATCTATTACGCTTTATGTGATTGACTTGATACCTCAGTCCATTTAGTAGGCTAGAAGAATTGACCATAGGACACTAGCCTGATAGATTGCGAGGAAATGGAATGGATGACAACTGATCATATTGCCTTGTGTGAGAATTGACCATCGGACCACCTTACAAGTGGAGGTACTTAAGGAGTTAGAGTATGGTCTATGATCGTGACAACGGACCATACATGATAAGTCTAGCATGTATTGGCACTTAATGACTCAAACCCGTCTACCGTACGTCGGCTTACTAGCATTGGGTAGTGCCTGTGGTTCCCGACAGGATTCGGTGGGAGATAGGCTAGGGAACTTGACCATATGAACCTAGTGATATATGTCCGCCCCACTTGAAGTAATAGAAAGTTTGTTAGATTTAGACCATTTCAATTATCATTCCCATTAGTTGTTTGCCAGAAAACCATGCCTTTCGATTATATTGAATTCGCGTATATTCTATTCGTATTTTGTTGTTTACTAATTTTATTAATCAATCAATCATTCAATCTCTTTTATAAACATGACACTAGACTTAAATTAGATCCTTCACACATAGCTCTTGGGACGACCTCGGCTTTACCATTAACTAGTCTACACGTGACCGGATTCTCTGTCCGTTAGTGCATTAAGGTAGACCATAGGTAAACGAGATAATTATAAATATTAAAACCTGGTCAGTAAAACCGGCATCAAGTTTTTGGCGTCGCTGCCGGGGAGCTATATTTAGGATTTTAATTTAAGTTTTTCTTTTATTTGCTTTTAAGGAATTTTTGTTTTTTGTATTTCCTGTTCTTGTTTGTTTTTGCATTTTAGGTAATCATGGATATGGAGCCGGATATTGATAACATGACATTAAATGAATGCTTGGAGTATGAGTGCGAGAAGGAAGAAAGAATTATGAGGAATCTTCGAGTTAGGAGATTTACTACGAGACCACCTCCTCCAAAGCCTGTCTATCAATCTCCTCAAACATATTCTAATAGGTGTTATGTATCTCCTCAAGTGTACGATGAATTGGACATGGATAACATGACCATGCAAGAATATGAATGGTACATTGCCAATCATTGTTGAGAGGAGATTGGTTTGAATAATCACAATCACAAGGTTGCATCTAACTTCAGTGATTGTTTACTAAACACGCCTGATCCCCAACTTGATGACATGGAGATTGATGATGATGCATTTTGGATAGACTTCATGTCTAAGGAATTTCTACAAGATCAAATGGGGAAGATCCTGATTCCGACGAGGAGGAGATCTATGCTGGGTGTGACAATGAAGAATTCGGGGATGTGAACCATGAAAGTGAGGACCTTCTTAACTTTCCTATTTCTCCTATTTCTAACGTTTTTGCTAGTGTTTGTGAACATGATATTGATGAGGACGATTTCTATGAGGAATGTGAGGAATTGGATTTGGATGCTTATTGGGATATTACGGTGGAGGATGTTGAAAAGATTAGGCAAATTTTAACACCCACCGTGTATGACGAACCTAACCCAATGCGGGAAGCACAACCTTTGACCTCACCGATCACAACCACTGATGACAATTATGAAGGACCAACTACCAACCCGATTTTGGATGAGCCTTTAAAGGAATTCGGAGATGAGATTTTGGATGTTATCGTGATTGACGAAAAAGCCAGATGTAATCCTACTAAGGATGTGGAGCTCGAGCCAGTGCGTTATGAAGAACCTTTATAATTCACTATGGATGTAGGGGTAAACATGACCGTTATTGAGAAGCCGGTTAGTCAACAACAACACAGAATAAGCCAATCATCGACGAATACGGGTATGGTAAGGAGGGAAATGAAATCTCAGTTAAGGTATAATTCATCATTTCCCTATCTAATAGCTAATTCACACCCTCATGGTGTTTATAGCTACTTTCACCCACACTTGATTTCAAGTGAGGGGATGAACACCCTAATACGTAGTAAATAAGGGTGGAGTCAAGCTCGAGACTCAAACAAAAACAAGCGCTTCGTGGGAGGCAACCCATGCCTATCTTTTATTTTTGTCTTGTTTTAAAAATTTTAGGATTTTATGCTTGGTATGTTTGTTTTCTTATTTTGCAGGAATTAGAGCAAGGAGTTTGACGTACGGCTCATTTACGAATAATCCTGGCTAGGATTTTATTCTTTGAACCAGCTACGACATAACCCAACTCTATGGTTACGCCGTAACCTCCACTCCGAGAGCTGGTGACCCTCAGGTATTACCAGTTACGGCGTAACTCGTAATTGCAGTTACGCCGTAACATTTCTGTATCTTTATTTAATATTCCATACCATTAGTAGTAAATGAACTTTGTGGGTGTGTTCCCTGTAAACCCTCACAAGACTACACTCGTCCACTTGGGACACTAAGTGGTTTAAAAGGCTTGTTGCATAGGCTAAATGCAACCGTGATTCTTACGAAAGTGAGTTAGGTTTTATTTTGTTTATTTTCATTTTTTATTTTGTACATTTCGTGCTATTTTGCTTTTATCCGGATTTATGCTTTGTTGGTATTAGTTTTCTTGCTAGCTTACAGGTTTGTGGAATATGATGTGGTGCATAGCTACAAGAAAAAATTTCTATCCAATCTAGTTTAGTACCGAGATGGTGGTTTGTTGATGGAGTTTGATATTGCTCGAGGAGGCATGCTTGGAGAATGTTTTTGGACACACATCTTTGATCATACCGAGCAAATCCAGGGGAGTTTTCCGTTCCATTTCTATCCCTTCCTATTTTTCTTTTGTATGCTTAAGTATGACCCAAGTGGGGGGAAGGGATTAGAAATAAACACCCACCTGATTTTACTTGCCTTTATTTTTCTAGTTTTTAATGAAAAATGTTTCATTTATAAAATTTTGACATGTTTTTCATTACTTAACTAGACTAATCTAGACTGAGCACACCTACCCTATATTTCTATTGTGTGAGGATAAGCCTTTCCGTTTTCCCCTTATACATAAATTCCATTAAAATGAGTGTGCCGGTGGCTGTAGTAGACTTTAGAACTTGGCCTTGTATATCTTTTTGAGATCATTATAATGAGCATTACACTGAGGCAACTTGGTGTAATCGATGCAACTAGGAATAAAGGCAAATTTTATGATAAATCCCAAATAGCCCATAAATTATGTATTGTGTATATTGACTTTTCACATTGATCAGTCAATCCCCCTGTTAAACCCTTTTTGTTACACTCACTTTTAGTGCAAGATACCCCTAGATACACCCTTCAGAGCCTTTCCTTTCATTTTGTTCACCCTATATATGTTTCGTTACACCTATCGCCTAGCCTACCCTGTAGTTTCTTATAGTCCATGGTCCGGGCGTTGTTGGTCAATTTTGGTTTCACCGGTGGAAGTCGTGGGTGTTGAATAAAGGGTTTTGAAAAAAGATCGGGTTCAGATAATAGTTGATCTCAAGTGGGGGGATACTTTATATGTTTGTATCGTATTTATTTCTTGTATACCTTGTCTTGCATCAAAATAATAATAATAATAATAATAATAATAATAATAATAATAATAATAATAATAATAATAATAATAATAATGCAAGCAAGCGTTTGTTATTTGTTGTTTTTAGTTTGTGTCGTATTGTGGCACGTATCCCCACCTTGCGCGGTTTATACTTTTGAGCCCGTACATTTCTATCTCACCTTTCAATTTTGGTCAATATTTGTACAATGAGGGCATTGTACATCTCAAGTGGGGGGAAGGGAGATAGAAATGAGAGATTATATGGTTTTTGGAGAGAATATGTGCAAAATTTACCCAAATTTTAAAATTTTTTAAGCACATAATTTTTTTTCCATTGATGATGAAGGCAGAGTTAATGCATCTTACTTGCCTTGTTTATGTAGTTTTAAAGGCACGACGCTACATTTCTTATGCATTAACTCGTGTATTGAAGATATTGAAGGACCCCCTTAACTCTTGACCTTCGATTTTTGCTATGGGATTGAATGCGACTAGTGACGGGTGGATTGTGGACTTTAGCAAACTATTTGTTTCGTGTCTTTTTGTTTACACCTATTAAATATTTTCCCATGTCTTATCCTACCCTTTTAGTCATGAATCATGCTTAGGTGATTGACGAGCAGGCATTGGTGTCTTGCCCGGCGTTCCGGTCATGTATCGATGTTCTTTGTCGCTTTTGCTGTGGTACGTTAGTAATGACAAAATAACCCCATAAGCCTTTATGTTGTGTCAACCCTTTTGCCTTTTGGAATAGCTGCATCGATAGACTCTAGTGGTGGAGATTAGTATCTTTGCCAAGCCTATGATAGAACACTCGCCATGACTGAGAAGTTGAGTGATCACCCCAAATAATAAACACATAGATCAGTGATTTGAATTCCCTTTTCGTGAGGTGCTCGGTTTGGAAATTTTCTAGCTTGGGTAATTTTTAAACTCATATTTTCCAAGTCATCTTGGGAGATACCTTTTTAGAAATAATTTTAAAAGTCTACTTGAGGGCAAGTAGAGTTCAAGTGGGGGGATATTTGATAACATAAAATTCCCGTGTTTATTGCCTCAATTATATTAATATGATAGTGAATTCGTTTATATTTGTTTATAATTGTATTTCATGAGTAGTGAGGCGCTGGAGCGGAAAAGATGCAAGAAAAGGTCAACAAAGTGTATAATATATTCTGAAGGACAAGCTACGGCGTATGTGGTACTATGGACTATGCCGTAACACATTACATGGCCAAATTTCTAAGGATTATGAAGGTTACGCCGTAACCATAATATGAGGTTACGGCGTAGTCATGACACCGAGAGGAAATTATGTGACTGAAGAGATTACGACGTAACCATGATAAATATTACGCCGTCATTATGAAGGCTACGGCGTAGTTAGTAATTGGACTACGCCGTACCGATATTTACGAGTGGATAAGTATTGACGGACAATAAGTTACGGCGTAACGTGACTAATTAGTTACGCCGTAATTAATTACGTGGGCACGAAGGAGAAGAGTTACGGCGTAACCAAGTGACTTAGTTACGCCGTAGTCTATTGAACGGGCACATTAATATTGAAGTCAAGGGGCTGATTTCGTCAATATTATAAAGATGTTATAACACATTTTATATGTGTTATATAAGTAAAAGTGATGACAAGGACCTAGAATGCAATAAGCTGAAAGATGGCTGCTATAATGGAAACTTGTTTTACTATCTTTATCTTTACTACATATAATGGAAAAATGGTCAAGTGGAAAGTGGAAAACTGAATTTTGGGTCAATGCCCATAATGCCCTTGTAACTCAAACTCAATTGAAATGTTAAAAAGTGAACGCTAGGCTGTAAGTCTGTAACTTATATTCGGAAAGTCGTAGTCGAAAGGAAACTAATAAAGGCTGGGTTGTAACTTATATGAGCTGTAAACTTACATATACTCTGCACTTTCACCTTCCCACTCTTTCAAACCTAAAATACACCTCTCTCTCTAAACCACTGACCGCCGCTTGCATAATCCGTCGCCACCACCTCCACTAATAATTGCATCCCTCGCCAACACCATGAAAATGGCTATCACTACCAGTTTGTTGGATCTATAGATCTGGCTGATTTTACGCTACTACTGCCGCCACCCTCATCGGAATCCGCCGCCACCACCACCACCGGTTTCTTTGAATATATCAATATGACCGGTTTTGGTTTAGGTGGTTTAGGCAGGTGGTTTTCGTTTAGGTTGTTTAGGCTGGTGGTTTTGGTTTCGGTCTTACGATGATGGTTTTGGTTTTGATTCAACCGGATCTGGTTTCTTTGCTTTCGGGTGTTCTTGGCTAACATCTTCCCAAATCTGGTTTTTTTTCGTTTTGGTTTATGTGGGAGATCAGAATTCTTTGGTCGATGATGGTAAATTATTTAGGATATGAAATATTTTGAGGCCATTTTTCTTCTTTATCTTTTCGTATAGATCTATAGGTTTTTTTTTTGAAAAAATCTACTATATTAACATTTTTATTAATTTTTTTGTTATAGCCACCGGTTTCCGCCGCTTACCGCCACTACTATCGTCGTAAAGTGTGCCTCCGCCTGGAATGTTTCTGCTGCCGCCGGAATTCTTACCACCATTGCCGGAATTAGTTGCTACCGCCGGAAATAGTATGCTTTATACTTAAAGTTGTTCATATTTGGTATATCGATTATTGTGTAAATTTTATTATAAAGTTAATATTTGACGACATTTTGAGAAAATGGTCACTGATTCTTTTGTGGCCGTTTGCAACTCTTTGCTATTTCAGTAGTTTGAACACGATTTTTTTTAATATAATGAGGCTTTTGTGTGATTTTTTTATAGTTTGAAAACGACTTTTGGTTTAGATCTTTCAACATTTATGATTTTAATACAAGATATGTATTATACTATTGTGTGGGGTTTATTTAAACATATGTCGTGGACGGCTGCAACATAAGTGTTGTTGGTCTTGATCCTACATGTGAGCTATGGTTTTTGTCTATATGAATACCAACTCAAAAGAGGCCGATGATTTTCTTTTTTCCAGAATGAGGCTAAAGTTCGGTTGTTGTCATAAACCGATCGGTATGTGTTTTTTACCATACCTGTTTGCCTCGAACCAATTTGGAATATTGTCGCAACAGTTTAGCTTGATTGAAAAAATGGGTGATGACGTTTTTTTATAAGGTTGAGGTTTTTTTGCCAGATTTGTTTGGGTCGAACAGTGAGGAAGAAATTCAAGTGAGACCCGCTGACTTCTTTGTAGTTTTTTTTGGCAATTGTGTTTCTTTTTAAAACAATGGTTTGATGTTTTGTTTTGGGTTTCCTGCCGCTAAATAAGTGTCGTTAAATGGGTGAAAATGGGTTGAAGAGAGAGAAAGCTGAGGTGACAGCCGGAATGATGATGCAATATAGATCACGACTGTGCCTAGCCTTATGGTTGCACCATTTTTTTTTCACTCATATGCATATTGGTTATTATGAAGAATTTAATGAGACTAAACCTTCGATTCCATAAGCATTCTTATGCAATACATGTTCACCCGAGTTTAAAAAAATCATTGTTTTTAAAAAACGGTTTTTAATTGATCCGGTCAAGCTTCCGGTTTACGGTTCAACTGGTCGGGTCAACCTGAGTTATAAAACATTGAACAAAATATGGACTTTTTTCATCTAAATTTAGAAAGAACAAAAATAATTGTATAGATTTTTTGTTCGGTCCTTATATATCGACGTATTTTTTTTGTGTTAATAAGTTACACGATAGTCACATTTAGCATAATATATTAACTATAAGTAATATCCTTAATGTATAATATAGCTTAAAAAGAAATCTTAGTTTTTTCAGCTTCAAATTTGAGACCGGGTTTTAAACTAGATATGTTTGCACTGATAAGCTACTAATCAAGGGTTTATGTAATCGATGTTTTTGCAAGAACTTAGATATGTTTGCACTGATAAGCCACTAATCAAGATGGCACTTTATTGCCAACATACATAGATTATTGGGTGTTTGGAATTGCTTTATTAAAGTGCTTATCTGCTTAATATGGCACCAACTGGCTTATTTTTGTTTGAAAGAGGATACTAAAAGGAGACATATGCATACAGATGTTAAGAATTTTTTCTAGACTTTAGTTATCGTGTAGTACAACCTTTTGCAATTACATTATGATCGGTTCACGTTCTATTTTGAACGCTACACAAAACACTCACCATAATATCACAAATCGTTAATTATCTACCGCTAGGAATTCCGTTGCTATGCACGGGTACTCGCCTAGTAATAACATATGTACGTATCATATGTAGACATCAATTGGGGAATATTAAAATAAGGGTTCTTGTGGTTTTCTGTGTTGCGCCGTACGAAGGAGAACATAAGAAAAAGACAGAAAGGACAGTAGGGGCGCAGGTTTTTAAGGGGCAAACCCTTCGGGGTTTTGCCCCGGTACTCAACTAGGGGATCGATAGCAATTATTTAGCGCGATATGTATCATTTCTCAACACTCAATTAATTATTCAGATTCATATATCTTGATCACTATTTTGATTCTATTTATTTATTGATTGTCTTGGTGCCTGTCGTGTTTTATTTATTTGTTGTCGCATTTTAATTTATTTATTATTAGTCGATTAATCATAATTGGCTTATAATTAATTAATTAATTAGTGATTAATTACTTGGTCCTATATGTGCTTTCTTTTATTATTATTTTTAGTGTGTGCATGCTTAGTTTTGTAACACCCCCATTTTCACGGATTGCAGCGGATTTAGGGTTGGGGTATTACTTAATAGAATCACAGTCACAATAATAGAAAACGACTCGAAAAGAGACGTTTTTATAAATAAGTTATCATTCATTAAAATATCAGAGATTTTATTAAGAAGAAGTCCCGTAAATCTAAGTGTGAAATAGTATTTGAATGATAACAGAGTTGAATGTCCTCCAAGTTCAGTGCCTCTTCATGCCATAGATCCGTAGCAGAAATATACCTAGGATACATGCTTAAAAATCAACGCTAGGTGTTGAGTGAGAGTCATAGGTTTTAGTGTTAGTGAATACAAGTTCCACATGGTTCAGTTGTTACACCCTTCAAGGAAAAAGTAGTGTTTGTGATAATTGTAATGCATATACAATTATCATGAGTGTGTTATTGCACTAAGCTCATGAACCACATGTTAACAGTCCAGATCATGGGGCACTGCAGACCAGACCATGACGGGACAGAAAGGATAACTTGCCAAAGTTAATCCTTTAGAAGGTTCAAATATAATACTTATTGGTGCCTTTAGAAAGGGCAAACCAACGGGAGTTGTAAAACTCCAATGGATCTTACAATTATATTCGCGTTCACTCGCAAGTAGTTTACTCGTGCAATAACCAAAGAAAAAGACTTGTATTCGATTTAAAGAGAAAAGTAAGCATGTATCCCCCTCACAGGGTTTGTAAAGCATTTAAAAGAGTGAGGCTATGAACTCACCTGGGCTTAGGGAAATCTTATTGATGTAAAAGTGACTCGGAGATTAGACCGCTTACTCACGTATCCTGGGGTTTGTTATAGGTGTGGGTGTATATCAAGCTTTAGCTATCTTATTTAAGTTTCTCAAGTAATCATTCTTAGGGTTTCTAAATTTAGATATAATATAACACCGTTCGGGCCATCACAATCCAGAATTACATACTCCTCACAAGAAGCTCCCTAGTATTGCATTATGTTATTAAACATAATACCGTTCGGGCCATCATAATTCAGAAGTATATAACCCTAACATGAAGCTCCCTAGTATTGTGTCACGTTGTTAAGTACATTAGGTTATAACATAACACTGTTCGGGCCATCATAATCCAGAGGTCATGTAGTAAACGTTTGAGGAGCCAGGGCACTTTAAATCGTAAACCCAACAAACTCGTCAAAACGAATACCCAAATGAAACCTCTCACATGAAGCTCCCTATTATTGTGTCATGCTGTTAAGTAAAAGGTAGTTTTTAGTTTTATATGAATATACTTCACTTTATATCCTTATAGTTTATATATTTACAAAATCTACCCTAAACTTATAAACTTATATTATTTAGACTTTTAACTATCTAGACTTGATACAATTATTCCCTATGCTTATATATTTTAGGAAAATGACCCTTGGACATATAAGTTTTCAAAATCTACCATCTATACTTTTAACTTTATAAAATTTGCAAAACTAGTCCTTATAAGTTTATAACTATTTTACTTTTTATCCTAAGGTTATATAACTTTGCAAAAAGGGTCCTTATACTTAATACTTCTAAGAAATGTCAAAAATAGTCCCCTGACTTAATATTTTTAGAATGTTACTGTATATACCCCTATGCATGGAAAACTTTGCAAAACTAGTCCTAATTCCATGAAAACTATATTTCTATGAAACAAAAAGGTTTCCTAGCTTATGGTTAACTAATATTAGCTTAACTAAGTTTCCTAAACTAGCTTATAACTTATGGTAAGGGCTTATAGCATATAATTAGTAATTAGTCTGTAATTAGGGTTTTAAATTGAAAAGTCTTAAAGGAAAATGATCAAAGCTTAGGCAAGGTTTCTAAGCCATCCTAATACTAACCTAGTACTGTAATAAAGCTATTAGAATCAAAATTTAAGCTTACTTGGCAAGGGGAGGGTTTAACGTGAGCTATTAGGGTTTTCTAGGCAAAAATAGAACTCGACAAGCATTCAAGGCTTAGCTACTCGACTTCTAAGGCTACTAGGACTCTTGTACTACCACTAGGACCAGAATATGTGAGGTGTTTAAGAAATGAAGGTGTGAGTTTGAAAGGAGAGGGGTACGACCTATTTATAGGGTCGTTTGGACTTGTTTGTATGCAAAGGGTGCTAGGTGGCAAGAGGGGGGGGGGAGGTGACTAGTACCAGCTATATGTGACTAACCTAGGCTAATATGGTGACTATTGAAGGCTAGGTGGTGGCGTGGAGGTGTTTGTGGTGGTAATGGAGCCGCGGCACAAGGAGGTGACAAGGTGGTGATCCACCTGCTTGTGTGCTAGCTAGGGAGGTGCTAGGGAGGGTGCTTAAGGTTACTAAGGTGCTAGGATAGGTGCTTGAGGTGTTTGAGGTACTTAAGGTACTTAGTTTAAGGATTTAGGTTAACTTAGGTTTAGTTTAGACCTAGTTTTGTTTAGTGAGAGATTAGGGTTTAGCTTAGGGTTTAGTACGTAGATTAGGGTCCTATGAGTGTTTAGTGACTAAGGTTAAGTCCTAAGAAGCTTATACTAAGTGGTGGTAGCTTATGGTAAAGATTTGGGAAGGTTTAACCTAGTTTTGGGACTTATAGGACCTAGTTAGGGTTTTGTGCTTAAGAGACTTGTACCTAAGCTCTAAGAGGTTGTAATAGGGTCTAGTGGTGCTAAGATATCCTATTTTTGCTAGGGTAACTCATACATATGCCTTGAACACTTCCAAACTAGTTTAGATAAGCAATTAGGGTTTTGTAAACACATAGGCCTAATTAGGGTTAGATTAGGGTTTATTGTGGTGTTGTAATGGATTTAGTGTGTTAGAATGATAGATTACTTATTGTGATAGTGTTGTGATCTTAGGCTTGACATACTTAAGAGTTTATATGATATGAGTGTAGAGATATTTGGCTTGGGTAGATACGTGAGAAGGTCTAGAGAGTCATGCAAGTAGTGAAGAGCAGATAAAAAGCAAAAATTTACCTGTGAAATACATGATATAGGTATTGTAGTGGGAATGATAGTGGTGATATTTTGTGGGTGGTTACAGTCTTACCCTCTAAGAAGAAATCTCGTCCCAAGATTTAGTTGAACGTAGGGTAGAAGAAGAATGAGTTGACGATTCAAGAAAGAAAAGGTGATATGAAGAGAAGAAAAGGATTTGTACAAATGGATTAGGAGATGTTTGCACGTGCCAGATACTTAGATTCATTTATTTATATCTCATTACTCAAAAGTAGAGGCGTCCCAATTCTTGTAAGCAAGGGCTTATAAATTCATGATCCGTTTGATTTATAACTTTCTCTTTAAAACGAAAGAGCATTGGTATGTGCTTATTCACATACCTTTTATTCACCATCATTAGACTATTTTGGACCAAAAACTAACGCGAAAAGCCAAAGATATCGTGTTTTTGTGTTTATGACTGTGCAGGTATGGATATTGCTAAAACATCACAAAAAGCAACCTAAAAGCCCAAAAAGAGCACGAGATGTGGAAAAGAGTTTGAAAGAGAAGCAAAAGAAGAAATCTATTCATGAAAAGCCCGTGAAGACGAATTATTTCTCAAAGGCTCAAGAAAGTACAAGAGACACTTAATCAAAGCTCATTGATGATTATGAAGCTATAACTTTCTAAATCCGAGCATGTGATCACTTTTACATTATTGAAGATCTTTGGAAAGCTCGTCAACTCATCGCCTCAAAGTTATAAGGACTATAGTCGTGTTTTAGAAAGTTAAGATAGTGTCGTATCTCTAGTTTATGCTTTGTATGAACAAAATTATAAAGACTAAGGGGCTAAGTGCAAAATGTAAAACAAGGGATTAGTCACCTAGACTCCCTTAAATACCACCCCATGGCCTCATTTTAGTCTTGGTTAGAGTTTTAGTTTTTAGTTTTTCATAGAATTTAGTTTATTTTCATGTTGTAGTGTAAGATTTTTATTATGCAAGCTTTTTATTTCATGTCCTAGTCTTTTACTTTGCTTATTTCCTAGCTTATTTGCACCTTCTTTTCATCTTATTCAAGCTTCTTACTTCTATCTTGATTCAATATAAGCTCACAAAAGTCTTGCACCACCTTTGCATGAGAAGTGATTTTCGTGCCTTATGATTATGACTTGAGCTTATTTGGGTTTTGCTAGCTTGTGAGAGCTTTTATTATGTTTTTGTTTAGCCTATTTACAAGTTTTCAAGTCGTTATCTTTAGCTTTTTAATCTTTATTTTGAGTCTAAACTAGCTTTTTAGTTACAAGCCCTAGAAATATGTTTTGCTTATTTTGATTAGTTACGTGTTCTATAGCTTATTTTGAGTATTGGTTTTGCTTAAGATTGAGTCTAAATAAGTTTTCATAAAGTTCCTTAAAAGATTTTACGTAAAAAAATGTCTCGTACCTCTTAAACCCCAAAATAGCGAGTTATGTGTGTTTTTCTCTTTCTAGCGAGTATGGTCTCAAAACTATAGCGAGTAAGCTGTTTTTCATATGCTAGCGAGTTTGCAAGCTTGGCTAGTAGCGAGTATTGATCTTAAATTAAGCTAGCAAGTTTAGTTTTATTTATGAGCCTAGCGAGTTTGTCCTCTAAATTTGTTAGCGAGTTTAGTTTTTATATTAGGATAGCGAGTTTGATTGTAAAAGGTCTAGCGAGTTTGGTTATTTCGATCCTTAGCGAGTTTCATTTTTTGTAGGTAGCGAGTTTAGTTTCTAAAATACTTAGCGAGTTTGTTTTTTTTTGGTCTAGCAAGTTTGGTTATTTTTAATACTTAGCGAGTATCAATTTTTAGATAGCGAGTTTCATATTTATTTTGTCTTAGCGAGTATTAGTCTGAATTTTACTTTAGTTTTCGAGTCTTAGTCTTTTATTGTCGTGTCTTGTTTATTTCTTGAGCCGAGCTAGGCTTATTTACACTCCATCGTTTATCGAGTGGAATTTTCTTTGATTCAATTCCTACCGTTACTCTGCCGAATTTTCTTTTAAACCTTTTAACTTGATTTAATTTTCTTTTCGTTAATTAAAATGCAAAACAACAAAAACATTTTCTTTATTTCTTTCTTTCTTAGTTTAAACTTTTATTTCTTTTACACTTTACTTAGTTTCATGTTTTCTATTCTAGTTAAACGTATTTCTTCTTTTCTCGTTCTTTATTTCATTTACATTTTGTGCAAACCTTTCGTAGTATAACTAAACCAAATTCACATCTTTTTAACCATTCATCTCACCTAACTCACGACTCGAGTGACTAGATCAATTTCAACGCTCGTTGGGACAACGTTACCCGTGGTTTACAAGCTTGCTTGCTAGACTTTAACGATCAAGCATCCTAGTTCATTTTAATAAGATGATCATAAATCATGCTTAAGTAGAATTGGCGGAAAATGGAGAGAGTTTACCACACTTAAGGAGATGTGGTACGGGAATGTTTTGGGAAAAAGGAATTTAGGAAACTTGATAGGATTAACCCATGAAGTTTGGAAAACATTGTGAAATGTACAATGTTTATTTTAACCTGTGGGTTAAGGGGCCCACTGGTTAAGGAGTTTTATCGATGTTTCAGCCATGTTGATAGCTCGGGCTTTATAGTTCTACAGTCATCCTGTTAGCAACTAATTACCTGATTGCATCCCATGTTATGGCTAGAGTGACGGTCGTTGATGATCTCATTCTTGCAACCTTTGCAAAGTGAGATGGTATAATATCATAGTCGAACATAATAAGGATTAAAGTTCGACATAGATATTCTTACAAGATCTAACTAATAGAATCTTGTGAAATGATGAGAAGTACAAGTTCTAACTCTTAGAACGTTGTAGGATGATGGAGAGAGAGAGAGAGAGAGAGAGAGAGAGAGAGNGTCGTTGATGATCTCATTCTTGCAACCTTTGCAAAGTGAGATGGTATAATATCATAGTCGAACATAATAAGGATTAAAGTTCGACATAGATATTCTTACAAGATCTAACTAATAGAATCTTGTGAAATGATGAGAAGTACAAGTTCTAACTCTTAGAACGTTGTAGGATGATGGAGAGAGAGAGAGAGAGAGAGAGAGAGAGAGAGAGAGAGAGAGAGAGAGAGTATAGAGTAGGGTAAAATAGAGTGAAAAATGACGAAGGAATGAAACGAAAGGATAGGAGGAAGTAAAAGGATGGATTTTAACGTAGGAGTAGGAAGGAGTGGAGAGATAGGAAAGAAGGAAAGGGAAGAAATAGGAGAGTACGGAGGAGTAGAAAAGAACGAAGGAGTGGGATTTAAACGGAAGAGTAGAAATAGGTGAGAGAATAGGATTAAACGGTAGAGTGGGAAAAGACGGGAGTATAGGATTAAACGAAAGAGTGAGAGTATAGGATACCTGAAAGGATGGTATCCTAATCAGGATAAGATTTACTATATTTCCTTGAAGTTTGTTTCCCGCCTAAGGTCTCGGTATAATCCATAACGAGTCATCTAGTTTTCTATAGACAGTCTTAAAATCTAAGGGTGGTATGTTTGACCTAATTGGTGAAGAAAATCCCATAATGGGAGAAGAGCTAGTCGGGATAGGTGATTCCTTAGCTAGGGGTCTATTAGAAGTATCACTATTTCTAGGTAAAGTCCCTTGTTTATTCCTTTGGTTTAAGTTTTCTATCTTACGTCCTAGGTACTTAAAACCAGGTAAAGTAACATCCATAGTATCTTCCAAGTAGAATTCCTAATGTGTAACCTAAGAAACGTCAAATCCTAAGATATAATCTAAAATCCTCAAATGTCTTATTCTATCTCTTATAAGTAAAGTTTAGAATTCTTAAATCAATAACCTATTAACCTAATCCGTTAGTGTTTCTAAATTACTCCTAAATATTCCTAATTGTGTGACTAACTCTAATATCCTCGATATTCGTTAAGTAGAATCCTAATATAAGTTATATCCGTAATGTCTTTCTTACCTATCGAGGTATAAGTTTCCAAAATTTTCTATTCTTAGTTTCTATTTCCTCAATGATTACTTAGAGGTAGCTTATCTTATTGATTCAAAGTATTCTATATCTAATCTTACGTTTTTCCAAGGGTATCCTAAAATCATTTCTAACCTCAAATACGGGGATCCTAGAGAGTGTAATTCGGGTTTTACTAAGAGGGGAACTATTTCGGGAATTAACGTAATCTTAAGGGAGTAGGAAGTAAAGAAGGAAATATGCTTGTATATAGCTGTTATATACTTGCATATGGGAATAGTTAGAGGAAAATTCTTTAACTAGGGGAAACTAAGAGATTTCTGAAAGACGAGAATTAGAGATGGAGGAAGCATAGTTTACTGAATTCAGAATGAATTCAGATTGTCATGATGTAGAATAAAGATTCTCATCATTAGTATCATATGAAATGATAGGGGAAGTGATTTAAGGGTTTTAGGGTTTAAAATACGAAGAGAGTTGTAATGCATGACATATAATGTCATGAAACAACAAGGAATAAAATCACAACCGCATAAGATCATAAATAACTTGTCACAACAAGTTTTACTATTTATGCCGTATGTGGTTGGGAAGGATAGGGGTTTTAGGCAGATTGCCGGGTATGAAAGGGAGGAAGTTTTCATAGGAAAAGGCAAATATAGGGAGTGGATTTATTTCTCGGAGCCCACTTTATCAGCACTTACTAGCTACTTAAAGGGTTATATCCTAAGTTTAACCTTTTAATGTCTAAACATAATATTTCTAAAGAATATTTTTCTATCTTATAGGGTTTACCTAACCTAAACTCTTAAGGGTTGTAAGTATAATAAAACCTTGAATAGATCATAACAAGTATCCAACTTGTTATGCTTCTTAAAGATGATAAATTTTCTATGGTTCAGGATATCCTATTGTATCCTAATAAGGGATGGTCGGGGAGTAGGGTTTCTATCCTAAATAGTTCTTAGGGATTTATAGCTAAGATAAAGTAACGCAACTTATCTTATATTATAAGCATCCTATCTTACATATTTCATACCTAACTAGTATCATTATTTGTGGTACATATCCTAAGATGAAATTCTAATCTAAAACTTATAGAGTAACCAAAGTATACTAGTTGACGACTTTTCCCTAAAACTTAAGGTCGGTAGGACTTCCTATATCTAAGTGATGAAGAACCTGATTATCATCGATTATCTTTTCTAAGGTAGTAATCCTAAAGCGGGCAAAGGAAATCTTATTGTTATGTTTCATTTGTTCCTTTTGAATTTTAGAAATCTAGATACGGGTTTGTCTAAGCTTAACCTTAAATTCACTAAAATCCTATTGGTTTTCTACTTGCCTATCACTATGACTTTCTTTTATCTTCTATATAAGGTCGATAGTAAGTTCATCTAAACTACTTAATATATCCTCAACTTGATCTTCCTGTTGTTCTAAGGGTGTCCTATGGGAATCTCCTCGAACCTCAAATTTCCAAGATGAGGTGGGATGGTTTGTGGGTATATAGGGAGGTACTACGGCATATGGTTGTTTCATAAATAGACTAGGTTTACTATTAGGTAAGTGCGATAAAGGATGTGTGGGTCTCCTAGGTAAGATTGGTCCTCCGGGCATAAAGTATCCTTGAGGATCAAATGTTNTATTGGTTTTCTACTTGCCTATCACTATGACTTTCTTTTATCTTCTATATAAGGTCGATAGTAAGTTCATCTAAACTACTTAATATATCCTCAACTTGATCTTCCTGTTGTTCTAAGGGTGTCCTATGGGAATCTCCTCGAACCTCAAATTTCCAAGATGAGGTGGGATGGTTTGTGGGTATATAGGGAGGTACTACGGCATATGGTTGTTTCATAAATAGACTAGGTTTACTATTAGGTAAGTGCGATAAAGGATGTGTGGGTCTCCTAGGTAAGATTGGTCCTCCGGGCATAAAGTATCCTTGAGGATCAAATGTTGGTGAGGGTAAAACAGAGGGAAAAGGAATAGGGGTTGGTGAAGGAATCGGTGGTGTGTTTGCATAAAAATCCCTTAAATGTTTTAGGTGTAGATCGTCTATAAAAGGTGTCGGGGTATCTATATTATTCCTAGAGTCTTCTAAGGAGTCGGGGAAAAGGTGTTTAGGGGAATAATCTAGTACATTCAGAGAAGAAAGAGCATCCTCCGGATGTAAACTAGATGGAACGGGGGTAGAATAGCGAGGAGTAGACATAACTATATAATAGTAAAAATACTGTAAATTATTTAGCACTTAAGCAATTATTTACTATACTAACCTTAGCACATATTGTTACGGAGGATGGCAGTGGCACTGAGGACTTTCTCAGTCTTAAGAAAAGTAGTTGTAGTTTAGGTTTTGACCTTGTTCTCTACAACTAAGGCTCTGATACCAATCTATAACACCCCTATTTTCACAGATTGCAGCGGATTTTGGGTTGGGGTATTACTTCATGGAATAACAGCACAATAATAGAAAACGACTCGAAAAGAGACATTTTTATAAATAAGTTATCATTCATTAAAATATCAGAGTTTTTATAAAGAAGAGGTCCCGTAAATCTAAGTGTGAAATAGTATTTGAATGATAACAGAGTTGAAAGTCCTCCAAGTTCAGTGCCGCTTCATGCCATAGATCCGTAGCAGCCATATACCTAGGATAGATGCTTAAAAGTAAATACTAGGTGTTGAGTGAGAGTCATAGGTTTTAGTGTTAGTGAATACAAGTTCCACAGGGTTTAGTTGTTAAACCCTTCAAGGAAAAAGTAGTGTTTATGATAATTGCAATGCATATAAAATTATCATGAGTGGGTTATTGCACTAAGCTCATGAACCACACGTTAACAGTCCAGATCATGGGGCACTGCAGACCAGACCATGATGGGACAGAAAGGATAACTTTCCAAAGTTAATCCTTTAGAAGGTTCAAATATAATACTTATTGGTGCCTTTAGAAAGGGCAAACCAACGGGAGTTGTAAAACTACAATAGATCTATCAATTATATTCGCATTCACTCGCAAGTGATTAGATTCATAAATTTAGTTATGTAGTGGTGGCAGGTAGTTTACTCGTGCAATAACCAAAGAAAAAGACTTGTATTCGATTTAAAGAGAAAAGTAAGCATGTATCCCCCTCACAGGGTTTGTAAAGCATTTAAAAGAGTGAGGCTATGAACTCACCTGGGCTTAGGGAAATCTTATTGATGTAAAAGTGACTCGGAGATTAGACCGCTTACTCACGTATCCTGGTGTTTGTTATAGGTGTAGGTGTATGTCAAGCTTTAGTTATATTGTTTAAGTTTCTCAAGTAATCATTCTTAGGATTTCAAAATTTAGATATAACATAACACCGTTCGGGCCATCATTATCCAAAATTACATACTCCTCACATGAAGCTCCCTAGTATTGCATTATGTTATTAAACATAATACCGTTCGGGCCATCATAATTCAGAAGTATATAACCCTCAAATGAAGCTCCATAGTATTGTGTCACGTTGTTAAGTACTTTAGGTTATAACATAACACCGTTTGGGCCATCATAATCCAGAGGTCATGTAGTAACGTTTGAGAAGCCAGGGCACTTTAAATTTTAAACCCAACAAACTCGTCAAAACAAATACCCAAATGAAACCCCTCACATGAAGCTCCATACTATTGTGTCATGTTGTTAAGTAAAAGGTAGTTTTTAGCTTTATATGAAAATACTTCACTTTATACCCTTATAGTTTATATATTTACAAAATCTACCATAAACTTATAAACTTATATTATTTAGACTTTTAACTATCTAGACTTGACACAATTAGTCCCTATGCTTATATATTTTAGGAAAATAACCCTTGGACTTATAAGTTTTCAAAATTTACCATTTATACCCTTAACTTTATAACATTTTCAAAACTAGTCCTTATAAGTTTATAACTATTTTACTTTTTATCCTAAGGTTATATAACTTTGCAAAAAGGGTCCATATACTTAATACTTCTAAGAAATGTCAAAAATAGTCCCTAGACTTAATATTTTTAGAAAGTTACCATATATACCCCTATGCATGGAAAACTTTGCAAAACTAGTCCTAATTCCATGCAAACTATATTTCTACGAAACAAAAAGGTTTCCTAGCTTACGGTTAACTAATATTAGCTTAACTAAGTTGCCTAAACTAGCTTATAGCTTATGGTAAGGGCTTATAGCATATAATTAGTAATTAGTCTATAATTAGGGTTTTAAAATTAAAAGTCTTAAAGGAAAATGATCAAGGCTTAGGCAAGGGTTCTAAGGCATCCTAATACTAACCTAGTACTGTAATAAAGCTATTAGAATCAAAATTTAAGCTTACTTGGCAAGGGGAGGGTTTAACGTGAGCTATAAGGGTTTTCTAGGCAAAAATAGAACTCGACAAGCATTCAAGGCTTAGCTACTCGACTTATAAGGCTACTAGGACTCTTGTACTACCACTAGGACCAGAATATGTGAGGCGTTTAAGAAATTAAGGTGCGAGTTTGAAAAGAGAGGGGTACGACCTATTTCTAGGGTCGTTTGGACTTGTTTTGCAAGCAAAGGGTGCTAAGTGGCAAGAGGGGGGGGGGAGGTGACTAGTACCTGCTATATGTGACTAACCTAGGCTAATATGGTGACTATTGAAGGCTAGGTGGTTGCGTGGAGGTGTTTGTAGTGGTAATGGAGCCGCGACACAAGGAGGTGACAAAGTGGTGATCCATCTCCTTGTGTGCTAGCTAGGGAGGTGCTAGGGAGGGTGTTTAAGGTGACTAAGGTGCTTGGCTAGGTGCTTGAGGTGTTTGAGGAGCTTAAGGTACTTAGTTTTAGGATTTAGGTTAACTTAGGTTTAGTTTAGACCTAGTTTTGTTTAGTGAGAGATTAGGGTTTAGCTTAGGGTTTAGTACGTAGATTAGGGTCCTATGAGTGTTTAGTGACTAAGGTTAAGTCCTAAGAAGCTTATACTATGTGGTGGCAGCTTAAAGTAAAGATTTGCGAAGGTTTAACCTAGTTTTGGGACTTATAGGACCTAGTTAGGGTTTTATGCTTAAGAGACTTGTACCTAAGCTCTAAGAGGTTGTAATAGGGTCTAGTGGTGCTAAGATATCCTATTTTTGCTAGGGTAACTCATACATATGCCTTGAACACTTCCAAACTAGTTTAGATAAGCAATTAGGGTTTTGTAAACACATAGGCCTAATTAGGGTTAGATTAGGGTTTATTGTGGTGTTGTAATGGATTTAGTATGTTAGAATGATAGATTACTTATTGTGATAGTGTTGTGATCTTAGGCTTGACATACTTAAGAGTTTATATGATATGAGTATAGAGATATTTGGCTTGTGTAGATACGTAAGCAGGTCTAGAGAGTCATGCAAGTAGTGAAGGGCACATAAAAAGCAAAAATTTACCTGTGAAATACCTGATATAGGTATTGTAGTGGGAATGATAGTGGTGAGATTTTGTGGGTGGTTACAAGTTTGTCATATGACCCTCTAATTTTGGTAGTATTATAAGCTTGTTTGTATCTATTACGCTTTATGTGATTGACTTGATACCTCAGTCCATTTAGTAGGCTAGAAGAATTGACCATAGGACATTAGCCTGATAAATGGAAGGGATGACAACTGACCATATTGCCTTGTGTGAGAATTGACCATAGGACCACCTTAAATGTGAAGGTACTTAAGGAGTTGGAGTATGGTCTATGATCGTGACAACGGACCATACATGATAAGTCTAGCATGTAGTGGCACTTAATGACTCAAACCCGTCTACCGTACGTCGGCTTACTAGCATGGGGTAGTGCCTGTGGTTCCCGGCAGGATTCGGTAGGAGATAGGCTAGGGAACTTGACCATATGAACCTAGTGATATATGTCCGCCCCACTTGAAGTAATGGAAAGTTTGTTAGATTTAGACCATTTCAATTATCATTCCCATTAGTTGTTTGCCAGAAAACCATGCCTTTTGGTTATATTGAATTCACCTTATATTCTATTCGTATTTTGTTGTTTACTAATTTTATTAATCAATCAATCATTTAATCTCTTTTATAAACGTGACACTAGACTTAAATTAGATCCGTCACACATAGTACTTGGGACGACCTCGGCTTTACCATTAACTAGTCTACACGCGACCGGATTCTCTGTCCATTAGTGCATTAAGGTAGACCATAGGTAAACGAGATAATTATAAATATTAAAACCTGGTCAGTAAAACCTGCATCATTCATCCTCTTGCATAGTTTCCAAACTCAACATCTTAACTAATTCAGTTTCAGGAGAATCATCATCTGAAACATTCTCCCGGTGATCAATCTCTTCATCATCCGACTCTGTTTCAGAGTCAGATTCTTCTGATTGTGGAGAAGTGGGTTCTTCACAGAGAACAGTTGCTGGCACTTTCTTCTTCTTAGGCTTTGGTTGTTTTGAACTTGTGGTGCTACTGGTACTACCTGTTTTGCCACCCCTTTTACTGCGAGTCCGCATTTTGAATGATGGTTCATCATCTTCTTCAGTGAAACCAACTTTTCCAGTGAGATATGCTTCATTGTATAGCTCATAGTTTCTAGTTTTCGTGATCTTGTCATCAAGGAAGTAATCTAGAAGCCTCTTTCCTTGTAGCTTAGTGCTGGACTTGGTAGTTTTGACAAAAGCAATCTTATAGTCTTTGTGGAAGATGTATTTTGGTTCATTTGGATCACGGAGACGCTTTTGAAATTCAGGATGACTATCACACAGATGTGCAATGATCAACTTGGTAAATCGAACAAATGGAATCTTGGTCATCTCACATTTGGATTGGAGAAGATAGATCATGTCATCCATTATCAGCTTTGTGAAGTCAATCGGCATCATGCTGACCATACCCTAGAAGATTTGTAAATGTTCAAGGCAGGGATGTTCATGTCCACTCTGTCTTCCAGCTACTGAGCGTACAATGATCAGATAGAGGCTTCTCCAAGGTTGAGATAAGAACTTCACATCAAACTTGGAATGTTTGAGCAAGGGCTTGTCATCCAAAACAACATACCCCAAGTTAATGATGTAGTCCAGGATTTCATGTTCAGACAGAAGTGGAGCATAATCTTTCTTTGGTTTCGGAAGAAGAAGAACAATACGAAGGATCTCCAGCTCAATAGTGTAGACTTGTTGGTCCAATGTGACAGTGAAAGACTCATCATCCAAGTTGACTTATGTAGTGTGCCAGAATTGATGAAGGTAGAAAGGTGGAACAGATGTAGATTTGTTGAGCATGCTCTTGCAAGGGTGAGCTAGGAGGATGTCTTTGATAATTCTACACGAGTCTTCAGGAATGTTCAACTTATTGAAGTCAACTCGTGCATTGTTCCTTCCAATGGTGGTTTTGTAGTCAGCATGGACAATGTCCTTAAGAGTGAGTAGGGGAAGAGTTTGTTCAGGGGCATTCACAATTTGTTCAGTCATTGTATTCTGAAAAGGCACAATCATAAAACAAACATCCACAGTTGATAAGTGTTAGCATATTTGGTAAGTATGAATTACTGATTTTAATTTCCTTTTATGAATACATTGATTGTCCAATTGGTGTTATTACTTGTGAACTGGTTATGATCTTATGTCCATGATTAGTGATCTAATGTCCAAATAGTCCTTTAAAGTTAATTAGAACATATGCCATATCAAAAACTTCTCATATTTAGTTTCTAGAAATCTCGAAAGTTAGTTAATATAAATTGTTGAACTCTTAGAAACTTTAACAATTTCGAAACTTTTGAAATTTTTCGAAACTATTGAACACTTTGAGTATTTTTGAAACTTTTCGACAAATTGAATTTTTTGAAACTTTTGAAAAACTTTGAAATTTTTGAAACTTTTGGAAAAAATTGGAATTTTTGAAACTTTTGAGAAATATGAGATTTTCGAAACTTTTGAGAAATATAGAATTTTCGAAACTTTTGAAAAGATAAATTCTTGAAAGTTTTGATAACTTAAGAATTTTCGAAAGTTTTGAGAAACTCAAACTTTTCGAAAGTTTCAGAAAACACATAAACTTTTTGAAAGTTTTGAGAATTTTGAAAGTTAAGCGTATTTTCCAAATTCTTATACAAGAATTTCGAATTCTCCTTTTACGTACGTTTCTTACAAGGATTTGATTCCAGATGTTTAGGCTTGTGTTAGAGAGTGTAAAACAAGTGTTAAAACTCATTCAAGAACCATACATCAAATTTTCAAAATATCAAGAATCGAAATCATGCAAATTGACATGAAAGTGTGATTAACTTTGAGAACGATCAATTCACATGTATCTAAGCATATCCTAACCACTTTATTGGACAAAATCACACTCAATTGAAAATACCCAATTCGAACATAAACCCTAATTAATTCTAAATCATGCAATCGTGACATTAAGAACTATTACAGTGCACAAACATGATATACACACTTAAAACAACATATCCCACCACTGATATCAAACACAAACACTCAGAATCAATTTTCCCCAAATCGTTCCAAAACCCTAACTATCGAAAATCAATCAAATTTGTTCTTGAGTCTAATTAGTTGTTAGATTCATGTTTAATTCAATGTTATCAACATTAGCCCTCAACAAAATCAAACACAAACACATTTAGATGAATTTTCGAAGTTTTCGATAAGCCCTAATTCTAACAATCAAAATTCCATTCGAATAAACCGTTGGATTGACAAATTATTAAAAACCATGTCTTATAATTATCCAAAGATTGCTAAAACACTTACGGATTAAAGATTTGATGCACGGATTTTGCTAATGATTTTGGATCGTTGATGTGTTTGGTGTGAGTAATAAATGTGTTACAGATTTTTTACAAATGGGATAAATTTTTGTTTTTGAGTGAAAAATAATTAACTTTTAGCTTTTGTCACATATAGTCCCTTAACTACAAGTTTTGCACGGTTAGTCCCTTTTAACTATTAAACCTTTGACTAATACTCCTTTTTGGCAAGAAACATTTTGTTACTCCCCCTCGACTTAGGAAATAAGAAATATTTTAGATATCGAGGAAGAAAACACAAAGAAATTTTACCACCATTTAAACAAACAACATCTTTTTGGTAATATACAAGTATACCTTTTTAAATGAAGATTTGAAAAGTTTACATATTCTCCCCCTCAACACTTGTTTGAAAATGATTGAAAATGGTTAAAATAAAAAAAAGTGTCGATGGAAGCTGTATACTTGCATTTTTTTTGGCTAAAAAATGTGAAAAATCTTTTTGTTGTTTTAAATAAGATACTTACAAAACGTTTTGATGTTTGACTTTCTTAGGTATTTTTAAGAAAAGATTTCAAATCATCTGGAGTCAAACACCGCATTCCAATTTGGTGAACAAGTTCAGCAAACCTTGTTGGAGGTAGTGCTTTTGTGAACAAGTCTGCCAATTGGTATTCAGTACCCACAAAATATAATTCAATTGTACCTTTTTCAACATGCTCCTTGATGAAATGATATCGGAGAGCAATATGCTTGGATTTTGAGTAAAGAACCGTGTTGCAGGAGATTGCTATGGCCCTTTTGGAATCGCAGTACATCGGGATTTTGTCAAATACGTAACCATAGTCCAGCAGCTGAGTTCTCATCCAAATGACTTGAGCACAGCATGCAAACATGGCTACATATTCTGCCTCAGTTGATGATAATGATGTGCAATCCTGCTTCTTCGATTGCCAAGATACATGCATATCTCCAAGAAACTACAAACCACCAGAAGTAATTTTGCGTGTATCTAAGCACCCTGCATGATCAGCGTCTAAAAAGGCTATTAGTTCAAAACCAGAATCCTTCGGATACCAGATCCCTAAATTAATGGTTCCCTTTATGTATCGAAGGATTATTTTAGCCTCAGAGAGGTGTCGTTCATTTGGGTTTGACTGATAACGAGAGCACATATATATAGCAAATACTATATCTGGTGTGCAAGTTGTGAGATACATGAGTGACCCAATAATACTTCAGTATTTGGTGGGGTCAACTGATTTCCCATGTATGTCAGAATCTAGCTTTGTCGAGTAGGCCATTGGAGTATTATAGGTATCACAACTGGTCATTCCATGTTTCTTTATTATTTTAAGAGCATATTTGGACTGATTTAGAAAAATACCGTGGGGTAATTGATGAACTTGTAGTCCTAAGAAGAACGTAAGTTCACCCATCATGGACATTTCAAAATTTTGTTTCATTAATTTTGCAAAAGTGTTTGAATAACAAGAATCTTATCATATGGAATGAGTGGGAAAGTTGTGCTTTGAAGGAATAGTGTCAAGGCATGGTATATCGATATCGACAGTCTCAGGCAGAGGTGCTCGATTCACTTCTAAAGTCAAATAGTATGTAGGCGTAGTGATTGTTTTCGAGATTTTTCCATGAGTTATGCGTGTTCTTTCTTGGAGGCATGGTTTTAAATTCTTTTAACAACACTCATTTGCGAAAAATATTATACAAATGTGACCATAAATGTAATTTGGAGAAACATTGTTTGAAATTTTCAATAATTATAGTCATGTGAAAAGATATGACTACAAAAAGTTTTGTATTTTGATACAACAATTTTCAATATATGGGTTGGATATTGACCTTCAAGAAAATTGATGTGTAACACCCCCATTTTCACGGATCACAGCGGATTTAGGGTTGGGGTATTACTTCATGCAATTATAGTCACAATAATAGAAAACAACTCGAAAAGAGACGTTTTTTATAAATAAGTTATCATTCATTAAAATATCAGAGTTTTTATTAAGAAGAGGTCCTGTAAATCTAAGTGTGTAATAGTATTTGAATGATAACAGGGTTGAAAGTCCTCCAAGTTCAGTGCCGCTCCATGCCATAGATCTGTAGCAGCCATATACATAGGATACATGCTTAAAAGTCAACACTAGGTGTTGAGTGAGAGTCATAAGTTTAAGTGATAGAGAATACAAGTTCCACAGGGTTCAGTTGTTACACCCTTCAAGGAAAATGTAGTGTTTGTGATAATTGCAATGCATGTACAATTATCATGAGTGGGTTATTGCACTAAGCTCATGAACCAGACGTTAACAGTCCAGATCATAGGGTGTGCAGACCAAACCATGATGGGACGGGAAGGATAACATGCCAAAGTTAATCCGTCAGAAGGTTCAAATATAATACTTATTGGTGCCTTTAGAGAGGGCCAACCAACGGGAGTTGTAAAACTCCAATAGATCTATCAATTATATTCGCGTTCACTCGCAAGTGATTAGATTCATGAATTTAGTTGTGTAGTGGTGGCAGATTGTTTACTCGTACAATAACCAAAGAAAAAGACTTGTATTCGATTTAAAGAGAAAAAGTAGCATGTATCCCCCTCACAGGGTTTATAAAGCATTTAGAAAGAGTGAGGCTATGAACTCACAGAAAAAGAGTGTGAGGCTATGAAAACTCACATGGGCTTATGGAAATCTTACTGATGTAAAAGTGACTCGGAGATTAGACCGCTAACTCACGTATCCTGGGGTTTGTTATAGGTGTGGGTGTATGTCAAGCTTTAGTTATCTTGTTTAAGTTTCTCAAGTAATCATTCTTAGGGTTTCTAAATTTAGATATAACATAACACCGTTCGGGCCATTATAATTCAGAATTACATACTCCTCACACGAAGCTCCCTAGTATTGCATTATTTTATTAAACATAATACCGTTCGGGCCATCATAATTCATAAATATATAATAGTCACATGAAGATCCCTAGTATTGTGTCATGTTGTTAAGTATTTAGGTTATAGATATAACATAACACTGTTCGGGCCATCATAATCCAGAGGTCATGTAGTAAACGTTTGAGGAGCCAGGGCAGTATAAATCGTAATCCCAGCAAACTCGTCAAAACGAATACCCAAATGAAACCTCTCACATGAAGCTCCCTACTATTGTGTTATGTTGTTAAGTAAAAGATAGTTTTTAGTTTTATATGAGAATACATCACCTTATACCCTTATAGTTTATATATTTATAAAATCTACCCTAAACTTATAAACTTATATCATTTAGACTTTTAACTATCTAGACTTTACACAATTAGTCCCTATGCTTATATATTTTAAGAAAATGGCAGAAATGACCCTTGCACTTATAAGTTTTAAGAACTTACCATTTATACCCTTAACTTTATAACATTTGCAAAACTAGTCCCTATAAGTTTATAACTATTTTACTTTTTATCCTAAGGTTATATAACTTTGTAAAAAGGGTCCTTATACTTAATATTTCTAAGAAATGTCAAAAATAGTCCCTAGACTTAATATTTTCAGAAAGTTACCATATATACCCCTATGCATGGAAAACTTTGCAAAACTAGTCCTAATTCCATGCAAACTATATTTTTATGAAACAAAAAGCTATCCTAGCTTATGGTTAACTAATATTAGCTTAACTAAGTTGCCTAAACTAGCTTATAGCTTATGGTAAGGGCTTATATCATATAAACATGAATTCGACTAAAACTAGTGTTTAAAATGAAAAGTCCTAAAGGAAAATGATCAAGGTTTAGGCAAGGGTTCTAAGTCATCCTAATACTAACCTAGTACTGTAATAAAGCTATTAGAATCAAAAATTAAGCTTACTTGACCAAAGGGAGGCTTAACGTGGGTAACTAGGGTTTTCTAGGAAAAAATGGAACTCGACAAGGATCTAGGGCTTTGCTACTCGACTTCTAAGGCTATTAGGGACTCTTATACATCTACTAGGACCAAGTGTTTACATAAATAAGAGATAGAGAAGTGTGGTGGTGTGTGTTCGAATGGAGGGGGTANGGCAAGGGTTCTAAGTCATCCTAATACTAACCTAGTACTGTAATAAAGCTATTAGAATCAAAAATTAAGCTTACTTGACCAAAGGGAGGCTTAACGTGGGTAACTAGGGTTTTCTAGGAAAAAATGGAACTCGACAAGGATCTAGGGCTTTGCTACTCGACTTCTAAGGCTATTAGGGACTCTTATACATCTACTAGGACCAAGTGTTTACATAAATAAGAGATAGAGAAGTGTGGTGGTGTGTGTTCGAATGGAGGGGGTAGCGAGGGTTTATATAGGGTCGTTTGGGCTTGGTGAGCAAGTAAGGGTATACAAGGTGTCAAGAGGGGGAGGGTGGTGACTAATAGAAGCTATAGGGTGACTCTTATAATCTACAAGGTAGGCTAGGGGTGGTGTGGAGGTTTTGTGGCTGTGGGGTGGTTTTGGGTGACAAGGAGGTGACGAGGCCTCCTTGTGGACGTTTTGTGGACATGGGGTGATAAAGAGGTGACAAGGTGGTGATGGAGGTGCTTGTAAGCTGCTATGGGAGGTTTTATGGGCGGTTGTAATGTGTTTTTGGTGTTATTTGGCCGAAAACTCAAGTAGGTGACAAGTAGGTGATGCACCTACTTGTAACTTGTAAGCTACTTGGGGAGGTGCTAGGGAGGGTGCTTAGGGTGACTAAGGTGCTAGGCTAGGTGCTTGAGGTGTTTGAGTTGTTTAAGGTACTTAGTTTTAGGATTAGGGTTAAGTTAGGTTTAGTTTTGACCTAATTTGGTTTAGTGAGAGATTAGGGTTTAACTTAGGGTTTAGTGCCTAGATTAGGGCCCATGAGTGTTTAGTGACTAAGATTAAGTCCTAGGAGGCTTATACTAAGTGGTAGTAGCTTATACTAAAGATTTGGGAAGGTTTAACCTAGTTTTGGGACTTATAAGACATAGTTAGGGTTTTGTGCTTAAGGGACTTGTACCTAAAGTCTTAAAAGAAAGATTATTAAGAACGAAAATAAGCTAGAAATAAGACATGGAAATAAGCTTGCATTCAAAATAAGACTTACACTAATACACAAAATAAAACTAAATCCTACTCCTACCTTACCACCTACTCTAATCCTAGTCTAATCTAATGCTTACAAATGAAGCTACCAAATGATATTTATCAAGCTAGGGGGTTTACAAGTTTGCTTACGTGTGCACTTTGCCCCCTAGACTTTTACAAGTCATGAAAATAACATATAAACTACATTACAAAGCTACTAAACATCTAAAATACTAAATGTAACTCTTGTAACTTCGAGGCTTCGTGTTGACATTTCTTCCAAAGGTCTTCAAAGATGTAAAAGTGATCTCTCACTCGAATTTGTGAAGCTTATTGTAATAATTAGCTTTGAACTTCGATTAAGCATCTCTTTTGTTTTCTCGAGCCTTTAAGAAATAAAATCGTCATCATGGGCTTTCCTTGAGTAAATTTCATCTTTGGCTCAGCTTTTTGACACTTTTCCACATCTCGTGCTCGTTTTAGGGCTTTTTGGTTGATTTTGATGTCATTTATGCAATATCCATTCCTGCACGATCACAAACACAAAAACACGATATCTTTGGCGTTTAACGTTAGTTTTTGGTCTTTTTAACACTTAAACTAAGGTCAAAAGTATGTGTAAAATAGCACATACCAATGGTCTTAAGCAAGCTCCAAAGGCTTGGTATGATAGACTTAAGGCATTCTTAGTTAAACATAATTATTCCATGGGAATGGTAGACAACACTCTTCACTAAAAGAAGTAACCCACATATTATCATTGTTCAAATATATGTTGATGACATTATATTTGGCTCAACTTGTCAAGAAATGTGTGATGAATTTGCCAAAATCATGCATGATGAGTTTGAGATGAGTATGATGGGAGAACTAAACTTCTTCTTAGGACTACAAATAAAACAATTAGAAGATGGAATATTTTTTAACCAATCTAAGTACATTAAGGAAATGCTTAAGAAATTTGGCCTAGAAGACTCTAAACCACTTAAGACACCTATGTCTACGGAAATTAAACTCACAAGAGATGAAGAAGGTGAGTCCGTAGATAACACTAAGTATAGAGGAATGATAGGAAGTTTACTATACTTAACGGCAAGTAGACCCGATATCATGTATAGTGTTTGCCTTTGTGCTCGCTTTCAAGAGGATCCCAAAACCTCTCACCTAGAAGCGGTTAAGCGTATCTTCCGATACATTAAAGGCACTATACACTTAGGATTATGGTATCCTAAGGGATCCGGCATAGAAACCATTGTCTATGCGGATTCGGATCATGCGGGAGACTACGTAGATAGAAAGAGCACTAGCGGTATTTGCACGTTTATGGGATGTTGTTTAACATCTTGGTTTTCGAAGAAGCAAACCGCTCTTGCTATTTCTACCACCGAAGCCGAATACGTAAGCGCCGGAAAGGCATGTCAACAAGCACTATGGATGAAACAAGCTCTCGTAGACTATGGCATTAGGTTAGAAAATATCCCTATTATGTGCGATAACAAAGGAGCTATAGATTTAAGTAAGAATCCCGTTCAACACTCTAGGACTAAACATATAGAAATACGTCATCACTTCCTTAGGGATAATGTACAAAAAGGAAACATTACAATAGAAAAGGTAGCTTCGGAAGATAACATTGCCGACATATTCACTAAGCCCCTTAAGCGTGAATTATTTAACCACTTGCGTTTAGGATTAGGAATGATGGAACAAATTGATTGAATTTTCTTGAAGGATCAAAACTTTCTGAAATTTTCAAAATTCTGGACATTTTTAGTTGTCAGATGGGCGGACCCCTTAAAGTTATAAGGGCGGCCCCCTTAAATTTAAGGGGACCGGCCTCACTTTAAGGGGGCCGGCCATCTGATGATAAAAATGTTCGATGTTTTCTTCTTTCTTCTCAAATCTGAGTCTAGGATTCTATTTTGCACAAAATCAGGAATTGAGATATTTTGTTTGCATAATTATACTTTCAAGAAAAACCTCAATTCATTTTAAAACCATTCTCACGATTAGGAAAACTCATTGTTGAATAATGATAAAAACGTTTTTCTCTCAAATCATGCATAATAGTCTCACTCTCGTTATCTATAAGTATATAATCCAATGTATACTTACATATGACATTTAGAAGTGAGCAAAGTTAATTCAAGGAGACTAAAGATTGTTTCTTAGGACTATTTGGTTTTCATAAGAGTCGAAACAATCTTTACTCCACATTTGTTTCATATAGGCACACACTAGAACATAATCAAGAATTTCATTGTCACATTTGCTCCATCACTAGTTTGCCACTAATAGGTGCCTTTACTTTAGTTAGTTGCTTTAGGTGATATTGATTGCTTAATTACTTATTAGCTTAATATGCATGCTTAATTATGATTATATGTTTATTTGCTTGCATGTATACTTTTCATGTAAATTCCACTATGAAAATGCTTGCCTAGTTGCCTAAAGAGTTGGTCTTGCCCAAAACCAAACCCCAAAACAAACACCTTTCTGGAAAAACTTTACCAAAAACCCGTTTCTGGCAACCTGGATCCTCAGACCAGGGCGGCCCCCTTAAATCAAAGGGGCGGCCCCCTTAAAATTAAGGGGACCGGCCACAAATTAAGGGGGCCGGCCATCTGTAGGACGAGGTTTCCTGTTTGCTTTCTGCTTTTTAGCCCATTTCACCCTATTTTGATTCCTCATTTCCCTGAATTCACAAACACATTTTGTCCATCAAATCCAACACATATTATCCTTCCATAAACACAAAATCATCACACTATAAATACCCCTCATCACCACAAATCATCACTCACTCCATCATGACTTCTCCCAACAAACCAAAGTCAAAAGCCTCAAGGCTAGCAAGGATGACCGAAAAATCCAATTGGAAGAGAAAAACAAGCCCTCAAAACAATGCCATCACATCCATAGGGATTGAACAACAACCAATACCTACAACCACTTACTTCCCCAACTTCAATCCAAATCCACAAGGTCATTCCTTTGAACCTCATTACAATCCATACAATCTTGGTCAAACCTCTACCACACCTTCATTCAACTATAATGATCCATACAATTATGGTCAATCATCCAATTACACCTCAAACAACTTCCCATCCAACTACACAACCCCAATTCACCCACATCAACCAAATGAACCACTCCACAATGCCACGGAAAAGCAAAAATTCCGTGAAGAACTCAATGTCATTCGAGATCTTCGTGATCTAAATGCAATGCATCTTGCACAACGCAACTTGGACAAACCTCCCTCATCTCCATATTCAAATTGTTTACCTCACTCACTCAATTTGGATCAAGTCACCAACCACACTTACTATTGTCCTTGTTGCTATTTCCTACAAAAACAAATTCTTGACTTAAGTCAAGATATTTCTTGGATTGAATATCTTCTCACTCGCCCTCATCCAATACCTCCTCTCATTCGATACAATATCCCTAGAAACAACCCATCCACTCCATACCCATCACCATCAAACCACTAAACAAAACCTCCATGCTTCCGAATAAAATCACCAAAAATCTTTTGTAACCAAGCAAGGCCAAGTAACCTCAAGACGGAAACTTAGCATCTTCTTAGTATAGTTTACTAAGAAAAGCATATATGAATGCTAATGTACTAAAGATTATGTCTTTAACATAATCTATTTTAATAAATTTATTAATGAATGTTTTGTTTTTGCCATGATTTTTACTTAATTGTCTTGCTTTTACCATGTATTTGATTTATTATGCTTTGCTCTATTTGTATGCATTCTATATATATATATTGTGCTCTCTAAATATTTTTTCAAGCATTCCATCTATCGATTTCCTTTATGACCTCAAAACGAGGGGGAGTATACGTCAAGGGGGAGCTCCAAGTATATCGGGATAACCTTTTGATGCTAACAAAAAGGGGGAGAATTGATATAAACTCACAATAATACTTGTATATATACTAATTTTTGTTTAATGAGTTTAGATTTTGTAATCATCAAAAAGGGGGAGATTGTTGACATAAATAATGCATAAAAACGTTATTTACATTTTTCGATATCTCTACGTTTTGACGATCACAAAATGTAAAATCATTTAACGTAAGATTACTACGTAAACAAGTATTAAGCTAGTTTATATCATTTTATCCAATTTAATCACTTAAAGTATGAATAAACAAGTGCTTAATACATCTCATGATCAAAGGGGTATTTAATTAATTATTACAAAGTTTATTTAATAATATAAACGTATTATATATTTTTGAAAAACACTTTTGGTAATAAAAGAAAATGTTTAAATAATACTAAATATATGAATTCAAATTTTTAACCAAAATCAGTTAGTTTTTCACCAAATAAACTTTCCCCACTAAAAGACAGAATTTCTGGCCGTTACAGCTGGGCGGCCCCCTTAATTATAAGGGGCGGCCCCCTTAATTTTAAGGGGGCCGGCCATGAATTAAGGGGGCCGGCTACGCTCCTCTGTCAGAATCTGTCAGAAATTTTCTCCTATAAATACCACCTCAAACATGGTATTTTTCACACCTCTTGCACGAAAATTTTCAGATCTCAATCTCTCTAAACATCTTCTAAAACCCTTTGATCATTTGATTATTAATCCTTTTTTCAAGTGATTCAATCCCTTATCATCCATCCTCATCCAAAGTGCAAGAGAAGAATACTCCTTCAACCTCAAGTTTAAGAAGTATTGTATATTTGTTGTGTATATTGTGTATAACATTTGTGAAGTAATGTTGTGTTTATAGTAAGTAATTCTAGGAGAGCTAGTTGTGAATAGAAGTTGGGTAGAGAAGAAGATTAAGTAGTGAAGTAGTGTAGTGGTGTGTAGTAGTGAAGAAGTTGAGGTGTGCACAAGTAGTGAAGAAGTAGTGATAAGTTGTGGTGTGTTGTGAGATTGGTTCTAGCTAGGATTAGGACCCGACATTTAGCTTAGTGTCGTAAATTGGTGTAAGGAAAAGTCGTGTAAGGTTTTCTCCGCCATAAGGGAGCTTGTTGACATAGTGAAGAAAACTCCTGAGTTAGGTGCTTGGGGAGTGGAGTAGGACGAAGAGGAGATTCGTAGCCGAACCACTATAAATCCTTTGTCTCACGGTGCCATTCTTCCATCTCTATCTTTTTACTTGCTTACTTGTCATATTATATACTTGTTGATATCATTGTTTATAATTGTGCAAGTATTTTGGTATCATATAAAGTTCGGATTGGTGTTTTCATAAGCAAAGTTTTAATAAATTAAAAAGGCGTAAAACTATTCAACCCCCCCTTCTAGTTTTCCACAGACATTGTTGTCCTGGTCAACTCAATTACCTCAATTAACAAGCATAAGGTCATCACTCTCCTATGAGTCCTATTGTCCCGCTTGAAATCTCCTAGGCCCTAATCATATGATAAAACCACTAATGTGACCACACTGGTCGGTGGGTTGTTTCTAGGGCGACTAATGATGTAACCCGACTTATCTGTTTAGAATGCGGTGTATCCAGACTCGCTAGCAGAGTGAGTGATGTTAGGAGACGAGGTATGTGACATGCTGTGACTAAAATATAAACGGAATAAAAGTATACTTAGTCACTAACAATGGAAATATGAATGTCTACAATATTCAATGCACACGCACACGAAGTTTTGCTTAAACATAATTCGAAGGTAACTAGTCCCAGCATCACGTGATCCTTCTCGAATTAGCCATAGTTGATAAGGCTATGTACAATTGAGGATTAATGATGCAATGCTGGGCTTAGTTAATCTAGTGTTTGGTGTTTTATGTTTCACTAAGCACATAGAAATCTCCCGCAGGTACTAATAACCCACGAAGGAATAAGCATATGCATAAATGGACACACAATTCCTAGTATACATGCTATATGAGGGTACTTAGGTTATAGTCTAGGTCAAATCACTTAAATCTCTATTACTAATAGCTTTGATACCAATCAGTCACACCCCGCCTAGGTGGAAATACGAGGCATGACGGAAAGGATTGTCACAACACATTGGTATAAGATTGATGCGGATATTGTAAGACCTTACACGAAGTTTTACAATCCTCCTAGGCAGTGTACCTAACCGTTTTAGTGTAGTATAGGTAAGTCTCGGGGGATTGATCCTTCTTTAGGGGAATAGTGTCGTTAGGTCAAAATGTATGTCGAGATAGGTCTAGAGGTGAGTGATGAAGTTCGCGGGAGCAAAGTACAAGCTCAAACCACGGGTATCGTTGTCCCAACGAGGGTTGAATATGGATCTCGTCACTCAAGACCGTGAGCTATGTGTAGTGAATAAGGTTTAAAAGAAAGTTTTGTTTAGTCTATACTACAACGACAAATTAAAGTAAAGGAAAGCGGTAAAACGACATTAAATAAGAAAGCAATTAAATGACGTTTAAGAAAGAAAACAAGTAAAGTTGCATGAAATAAAATGACTAAAGAAAGCGGTAAATGAAAGCGATAAATAAGTAAAACGGTAAATGAATTTAAAAGACAATGTGTTTGCAAAGCGACGCGAATAAGTTCGTTAAGCTTGAGGTAAAAGTTTGCAACGAGTTATTTCCTTTCTCGAGATTAGTTGTTAATTAATCTTTTGAAAAGATATTAACTCAAGACGAGTGAAATAATCGTTCAAAGGTTTCGTCTTCGAATAATTAACTCACACGTCTAAATAATCTTTCAATTACTTGTCACAAACGTTTAAGCTCTTACTTAGCTCACAAACTCGAGCTACTAAGCAAACACGATTTAAAACTACTCGAGACTCATATTAAAAACTTAAAGCGATAAAGAAATTGAAAGACTTGTAAAACATTAAACGTAATTAAAGTTTGAAACTAAAATGAAAAAAACGAAAGACTTTAATAAGTAAAAGGCACTAAAAGATTTTAAAGAAAATTCGACAGCATAACGTTTAGATTTAAGAAAATAAAAGCCTCACTCGAAAAACGATGAGGGAAAATAAAAGTCTAGCTTGACTTGTAAAAGAAAAAGGAATAAGAAAGAAAAGAACTAAACTCGCTATCTAAATAAGAAAATGAAACTCGCTAAGCCTACAAAGTACACCAAACTCGCTAGACCCTTAATCCATACTCGCTAGGTTTCCTTTGTAAACCAAACTCGCTACCTATTCTAAAACCAAACTCGCTACCTATTCTAAAACCAAACTCGCTAGGTATTCTAAAACCATACTCGCTAGATTAAAAGGAAAACAAACTCGCTAGGTTAAAAGGAAAAGCAAACTCGCTATGGCTAGTTGGGTTACCAAACTCGCTACGCTGGTTTTGGGCTCCAAACTCGCTAGCCAAGATAAGCAAACTCGCTAGCATAAAAGAAACACCATACTCGCTAGGAAATTAAGGCACCAAACTCGCTATACTAATCTACAAACTCGCTATAAAACCCTAGAATGACAAAACAGTTCGTAAAATTGAAAGTTTTATAAAAATAAAATGAAACTAAAAAGGCTTTAATGAAAACTTGTTAAGACACCAAAATAAGCTCAAAAATAAGTAAATAAGCCACGAGTTCTAACAAGCTTATACCATATTCATTAGGCACAAAATCCTTAGATTCATGCAAAGGTGGTAAAAGCTTTGTAGAAGCTCATGCAAGATTGAAAAAGACACAAAATAAGCTCAAGAAAATGTAAAGAAGCTATAAGATGAAGACATAGAATAAGCTAGAAAAGATTTAAGACATCAAAATTAAAGCTTGCATTGAAAATAAGTTTACACTAAGACATGAAATAAAACTACACTACTCTACCTTACCCCTACTCCTAATCCTAGTCTAATGCTTACAAATGAGGCTACCAAGTGATATTATCAAGCTAGGGGTTTACAAGTTTGCTTTTCGTGTCGCTTTGGCCCCCTAGACTTTTACAAGTCATGAAAATAACATATAAACTACATTACAAGTCTAAATACTAATTATAAGTCAATTATACAACATAATAAAGTAGGACAAACATATCTCTCATAACTGTATCAGAGTGCTATCATTTTCTGTTAGTTATTCGACGTGTATTCCTAGAAAAGTCTTATTCAAAAAGACCTGTTAAATATATGGATTATCTCTTTAGATATTCGACTCGACCTTTCATGTGGATTAATATAACGATGTAATATTGCTTTGAACTTCGATGTCTACAAGACAATCTACTCTTCGTTTTCTAGAGCCTCTCTTATAAGGATTTAGCAATCATAACTCTTGATCAGTCTACTGGGCATTTTCTCGACGTTGCACGTAATTGCGGTATTGAGATTTTATGGCGTTGTGACACGGGGTTTCTCAGCTTTTCTGCACAACTATGTGTAGCACTCATCATACTTCGGAACTTTTCTCAGTCGTCTACATATGATTTTGCTCGGCTTTTTGGTTGACTTTTGTGCTATTTATGCAATATCCGTCCCTGCACGATCACAAACACAAAAACAAGATATCTTTGGCGTTTCACGTTAGTTTTTGGTCTATAAATCACTTAAACTAAGGTCAAAAGTATGTGTAAAATAACACACATCAAAATCCCCCAGACTAAGGTATTGCGTGTCCTCACGCAATGTAATCACGTCACGCTTTAAAGATAAATAATTTCACACCTCTCTTTACTAACTTTGAAAAGTAGCAAAACGTTCAAAGGAGATACGAAATCATTTATTCCCTAAAACGCCCCGGTTTTCCATTTTATTCCATATGTTACTCATATTATACTATTTTAGCTTATGACGGTGTGCTTGACTTTCATTATCTTTCAATAACGATTAAGGGTCATAGAGCAAGAACACGATTCTTAGAAAAGTGACCGATTGGATAAAATTCATCGTCCCTGATTTTTCACAAGCTCCCAAACTAAGCGTAAAAACGGATCATTGTTTAATTACAAGTTAGATGCCAACGCTACTCATGGATGTTACTCGTGTACCGCTTGCTCCCATTTTCCTATTTTTGTATCTCATTATTTTATTTTTGTGAGAGAAATGAATTTGTTCATAAGCACCTCGTTTCATAGTTTTTAGTCCGATAAAGATACCAAATTCAAACGCTAAGTAGTTATCGATCTTCTCTTAAGAAGGTTTGCAAGAGAAATGTGGTCCACATCAAGGATATTGGATACATACAAAGACTTTGGAATACATCATAAATAGACATAAGTTGGCGAGTACATTTCACGTGCACCTCATGCGTCCGATCTAGGATCGTAACATGNAGTGAGGGATGATTCTTTTTGTATTTTTATGTTTTATGAAAAGCAAGTAAAAATCTCGGGTCTGAAAGAGTAGGCTGAATTAGTTACTAATTAACAAACCCAAAACTAATTATAAAATTAAATTAAACTAACAAAAAGAAAAGTAAATTGGTGACTTCTTATGATAGGGAAAAGCGTGTTCACTTACCTGTCCTTACTCCCTAGTTATCTCCTATTAATTTTTTGAATTGTCATGTCCTTGTTTTAATTGAAGCGTTGTATTCCTTAATATCGATTTTGAGGAGTTGCCGAAGTCCCCAACTCTATGAACATTAGTCTCTCCTAAAACCCTTAAAATCTATTAAGTTTTATAGGATCTACAAGCCGCAATTCATGCAATAAATACAACGAGAAAAACCAATGGTGCACTCTATGGTTGCATTTTATAAGACGTTCAAGCTAATACATATAATAACTTAGCTAGTTTTCTTATCATAACGCGAGGCAATCAATTAAACAAGAGACGACAAATCAACATTCAATAACTAGGTTTCATTAGATGTAAGCAAACACTAGTTAACTTAAGCTAGCATGTTAAAGTAAAGAAAAGATAAACAAGTAATCAAACAACACATAGACATATTTAGTGATTAAAAGGATAACTTATCTTCAATAAAACATGTGTTTGGAGGGCTGTAAAAACCTTACAATAGCTGAGAAAATCGTTCATAAAACCCTACTCCAAGATGTTACACGAATTGTGAAAAACATATAAAAGTATATATAAGTTTACAACTCTAACAACGTCACCTTATAGGTTGTGGTGCCGTCATTAGGTTTTTGTCTTGTGCAAGTCGCCGTTGTGACGGCGTCACTTATGATCTTTGACGCCATCATGAAGGTCTTGATGCCATATCTTAATAACTCTTTTGGGCCGTCTCTTGTTACTTTGTACATGACTTTGGTCTTCAAAGTACGCCTGACGCCGTCAGGTTATAGAGTCTTCAATTTCTTCTGAGGCATCGCTTGTTAATTTTCCACCAAGAATCCATCTTTAGTAACAAGTGACGGTGTCACTTTGCAATGTGTGACGCCGTCAGACTCCCATATCTGACAGAATATTGCGACTTTGTTGTTTTCTTCACTTTTTCGTCCAAATAAGCCATAAAGGTGCCGAATTCTAGATTTTTCATCTCAAGTACCTAAAATGCTAAAAGAAACAAATATTTGATCATATTCATACGATTTTGGCCTTAGATGACCCCTTAAAAAGGTACCAAATAAATCCTTATCAAAGATAATCTTGAATTCACTAAATGAAAACCAACACAAAATGTCATGACGACTCCCGACACAAGTGGAGATTTGTATCGTGGTTAGTCACCACCATGACAAACATAGCTATAGAGTTACATTAAGTAATTCCCACAACTCGAGACAAGTTCAAGGAAAATGACCCATGAGGGTTTTGTCTTAGGTCTCGCTAAGGCCAAGTAGGAAGCTCTATCCTCCTTAACCATTGCTATTATTATAACCCATAAATGAATACTCGAAAACATCAACAAAATGTTGGTGAGCTTGCATCTTTAAATGTAAACTATTTTTGTTGTGCATTGAATATTGTAGTACAATAGTGTAGAAATAAAAGTATAGCAGCAATAAGTGTAAAGTTATATATCCAAACAGCCTTCCAACAATTCTACTACCAACTGGAGCTCAACTTCTAGCTGAAGCTAAGCCTGTTAGGATGAATAAAAAATAGTCTTCCAACAATTCACTGATGGGATGTATCTAATATGGCCTTCCAACAAGTCGACTACCAACTGGAGTTCAATTCCTAGCTAGAGCTAAGACCGTTGGGATGTATCAAATCAGTAGTTATGTGCACTTTAGGTTTCCAACCTGTCGACTACTCGCTGGAGCTAAAACACTTGGTTTAATATGAATATAGAAATCACAAGTCATGTACCACATAGTAAGAGCCACACAGTAAAAACCATTAATGTACACGTTCGTAATTATAAACACACAAACTGTCTAAAGAGTAAATGATTAACACAACATATAGTATTTGAAATAGCCTTTGAGTATTATTTTCCCCCAAGAAATATAAAACAAAAAAGATCCATGAAACTCACCTTAGCAAGCACAAGCATGAGTACAAGAGGGGGCACAACGACAATCACTAAGGCAAAAACCTTTCAAAGTACACCTTCCTAACGTGACCTAGGATAGGTAAAGTACTTATTAATAACCAAACGATATGCTCAAACTAAAAAATGACAATTAGTTAGGTCACCTAAATTAGAATTGTCAAAATGTGTTACTTTTACCACTACGCATGAAGTCCTAAAACCGTCCCAAAAATAGGGTCACTCTGAGCCATTTAACCAACATTAAAAATGAATCTGACCAAATCCTTCACATACCATAAAATATAGGGTTCTAGGTGTATTCATGAATTTTGTAGAATTTATAGAAACCTTAACTTATTCAAAAAGACTAGACAAAAGGATCTCATTAGTTTTGGAAAGTTGATGGACCAGTTCATGCATGTCAATGTTCAGAGGGTTAAAACCATTGAGTTAGGCTCTAGACCTTTGACACAATTAAGTTAACATATAAATCTAGTCTCAAACCAAAAATCAAGTCTTGACATAGAATTTAGAGAGAGATATGACCATGCGAAGTTGCTCATGCAAATCTGCCAAATCAGTCAGTTTTTATAACTTATATTGTGACGACCATTTAGGGATTCAAAAATATGTTTTTACCAAACAAGACCACTTGGAACTTAATGTTTACCCTTAAAATGAACTCTTAGAGGTGGAATGAATGAAAAAAGTAAAATATGACCAAGTTATGACTTTATGAAGTTGACCTATCAAAACAGTTCTAAAAAGACAGCTTTTACATCTTGTTTTCTATCCACCATTTGGACGACCAAAACTTCATATTTTTTCCACCAAACCACTTGGGTTTAAAGGATAACTCAAACAGCTAGATATTGGTTTTAAAAAACAGGTCATGATGTTGAGTTATGAGTAAGTTATGGCTTCCCAAAGTCAACCATAACTTCATGACACCAAGCTATCTTACAACCCATTTTCATGTACCTTTCTTATACCAAACACCAAAAACGATCAAACCAAAACCATAAATCATTTTTACAACCTTTTTAGAGTGTTTTTATGTTACAAACTGTTAGGTCACCATATTGTAAACACAAGTATAGATTTGGTAGAAATGAGATGAGAAATAGAGTTTGGTTGATTATAACAAATATGAAGAATAAAAGTGCAAGAGTTTCTTTAGTGTATTGAAATAACCAACAAGAGAATGGGATACATAGATGTCCTATTTATAGGATGGGAGCTAGGGCAACATGCCTACTCCTTCCCTTCTCTTAAACGTTTGGGCTTTAGGCCCGTTGGACGAGTATTGGACTCATCCTTAATAGTTACATAGTTAATCAACTTAGCAACCTATTACAAATGTTGAAATAACTGAGACTTGACTAAAATGTAGAGAAACTTAGGTTCTAACAATCTCCCCCTAAGGATCGGTTGTTGAAGAAGTGATGTTCAGTCACGGTCATTTGAGGTTGCTGGACGTCTTGGTACTTTGACTTTTGTTGTGGCGTTCATGGCTTTAGACGTCCTCAAAGATGATTATGTAGAAATGATTCATCGTTCTTAGTTCTTAACAATCTTCCCAGATAGAATGGGTGTTCATTGTTCTTTATCGTTGATGTGATAGTGATCAATCTGATGTAGTAATCTGCCATTCGTCACATTCTTTGACTCCAGTGGATCTGCATCATTCCGACATGCTCATACATCTTCGACGGTTGAAACTTTCATAAGTAAGGAGCTCTCTTTTCATGAGTGAAGATTCTTTATGTTGACGTAGAATCTTTCTTTAGACGGTGTTGCACTTAAGATCGTTTGTCTTTATTACTTTGTAGATTCTTTTGGCATGAAATCTACCTTTGGCATTCATGTTGCTTCGATCTTTCATGAGAGCTTTCTGAGATGTAAGTATGAGCATGTGGAAGCCGGTGTTCAGCATGGTTGTTGTACCTGAAATAAAACAGTTAGCAATAAAACATCCGGTACTTACAAGTTTGGAGTTAGAATTTGTCAACAGCATAGTGTGAAGACTCCTTCTAATCCTTACCAAGGCCGTTCCTAATCGGATACCCCC